>SJYC01069778.1:0-55505 GCA_006408675.1 Madoqua kirkii
AAATATAAATATATTCTCTGGGTGTATAAAATACTGTCATGTAGGTATACTTATTAACAGCATTCTTTTTTTACTCTTAAAAATGTTCTGGTTTTCATCAACACAAAGACAACTTATGGAATGGAAGAAAATATTTGCAAACCGTGTGACTGCAAGGGGTTAATATTCAAAATATATAAACAGCTTATACAACTCAATATCAAAAAAGCAAACAATTCAGTCAAAAAATGGAAAGAAGATCTAAATAGCCATTTTCCCAAAGAATACACACAGATGGCTAACAGGCACATGAAAAGATGCTCCACATCACCAATTATTAGAGAAATGCAAATCAAAACTATAATGAACTATTATCTCACACTGGCCAGAATGGCCATCATCAAAAAGCCTACAAACAATAAACGCTGGAGAGAGTGAGAAGAAAAGAGAACCCTCCTACACTGTTGGTGGGATGTAAATTAGTGCAGCCACTATGAAAAACACTATGGAGGTTCCTTAGAAAATGAAAAATAGAGCCACAGTACGATTCAACAATTCCACTTCTGCATATTTATCCAGAAGAAATGAAAACTCTAATTTGAAAAGATGCATGTACCCCAAAGTTCATAGCAGCACTATTTACAATAGCCAAGTCATGGAAACAACCCAAGTGCCCATCAATGGATGACTGGCTTTAAAAGATATGCTTTATAAATACACACATACACACACAATGGAATATTATTCAGCCATAAAATGAATAAAATTTGCCATTTGCAGCAACATAGATGAACTTAGAGAATAGCCTATCATATCAGACAAAGAAAAAATACTATATGATATCACATATATGGAATCTGAAAATAATACAAGTGAATCTATATACAAAACAGAAACAGACTCACAGAAATAGAAAACAAATTTATGGTTAGCAAAGGGGAGAGGGAATGAGGGACAAGTTAGGAGTATGAGATTAACAGATATAAACTACTATACATAAAACATTTAAGCAACAAGGACTTACACAGGAGATTATATTCAATATCTTACAGTAACCTATAATAGAATATCATTTTTTAAAAAAGAACTATTTCACTGTATACCTGAAACTAATACAATATCATAAGTCAACTATACCTCAAATTTTTAAAAATACTCTCAGTTTGAACAGTAAATTCTATGGTCATCCAACCCATCAGGAAACCTAATTGACACAGTGGCATACAGGAGAGGTAAGTGATAGAAACTGAGATAGGTGGCTAGCAGGTAATATATGTGCATAAAGATAACAGGAGGTGCCAGGGACACAGGAAGGCATAGGAATGGCAAATTGTAGGCAACAAAAGGCAACAGACAAAATTCACTCCTTTACAACTTCATGAAGTGCCAGTTCAGCCTGCACCACTCAAAAACGTGTCCACCTTTCCTTGAGGCAAAAAGACTGGCAACAGTCTTGTCCCGAGGAAAATTAATACATGTTTGCAATTTATGTTCAACACTGAACCTTTGTTTATTCTGGAAAAGGAGTTAGAAGCTCCTCTTTCAACACTATAATCCTTTGGCCTAATCATCTTCCAGCAATAGCTGAAACAGTGTACAGGAAAAGTGCTGAGAGAGGGCTGACAGGGAAATCCTCTGTGAGTCAGGCAAGCAGTCAAATTCAGTATCAAATACTGGCTAGACAGTGCAAGTTTCTTAGTCCCTCTGGGAATGTGAGTGCAATTCACAGTAACACCTACCTCAAGGTTCTCTGGCCAGACAAGCCCACTCTTAGCATCTCTTAAGCTGGGGTGGTCTGTGGAGGAAAACTCCTTTTCAGACTTATCTTTCACCTGAGCCTGGAAAAGAATCTTCTTGCCGTGACCCCCAGCCATGCCTATAGGGAGGAGGTATAAAACCCAGGGCCTATTACCCAGTAAAACATTTCCAGGTGTTTCCATTCAAGGTCTGCCATTGGAAGGCTGAATTTACCTTCTGCTCCATTCTCCATTAGCCAAAAGAGCAAAAAGAAATCCCACCTCTGAGCTGTTTCACACCTATATTCACCATATACCAGGCAAAGGGGGAGAAAAAAAATCATGGTCTTCATGAACTATAGAAACGTGTACCCAGAATATGGTCACTTGGCAGCTTTTTGGATTCTCTCATTTTCTTCCACCCAGCTGGGTTCTACCTCAGAACTGTTTTCCAAGTGGCAGCTTGTGTTTATTCTACTGGGCTTTTGGAGAACTTAGGAAAAAAGAAAAATCAATAGTGTAGTTAGGCACATGGAAAACCATATGCTTCCTAAAACTGCATATGTGATGTGTTTAAGATGTAAAGAAAGATATGCAAAAATAAACACCTGCCAACTTCATTACTTACCTAGACTAGAAAATTCAAAAAGCCTATGTTCATGTGCAAAAAATACAGCATGACTTAAATTTCACAGACTGTTAAAGCTGAAACAGCGCATTCAAGTGTTACAAATTCCAATTCCAATGGGCATAGGCAGGTAATATAAAGGAGTGAAGTGGGCCAGGTGGGGCCTTTGGAACTGGGAGGTGGGGGTGCTCCCTAAACAGGTGAGTTCTTCTGACTTTTTTCAATATTGTTCAGTCATTCAGATTTATTTTAAAATACTGTATGGCCAAGAGATACACATAAAGATTTGATCCATGGATTTTCAGTTTGAGACCTCTGTTCTAGAAAGATTTCATAGCTGATAATGTGATATAAAGGAAGATATTTTCTCAGAGTTCCAGATTGAGAATCCCAGATGTGTCACCAAGACTCAGTTCTCCTCATTCTCACCCTAATATTCCTTCTCCTCATTCTGATATTATATACACTACTAAACACAAGAGGTTCCATATACAAGTATTCAGATGACCAGTTTCATTGTGTGTTTGTCCTCGTTATTTTTCATTTGATGTCAAGATCCGTTCTGAATCCTTCTTTACCTTGTGTCACTGTGTCTCAGGGGGTGACTTTTATGACCTATGTCAATGGCTCCTTTCTTCTCTCATTTTTAGTTGAGTTAAGCCAATGAGAGGCCTCAACAGGAGTTCAGAGGGAAGGTAGGAGGAAATTGGTATGTTTCTCTATGCTAAAGGCTCCAATGAGGCAGCATGCTCCATGGAGCTTCTTTATTTAGCTTATCTGGGTTTCAGTAACCACATCATCTCCTTGCCCCTTCAGGCTTAGGGGTGGTAATGATTCCCCATTACTCTTAGGTCCAGGGTGCTGGACCTTTCTTGTTGGGTTCCCCAAACTCTATTCACAAGTTATAAATAGTCCCTTTATTAAAATCTCTTCAATTATCAGTTGAAACAGTGTGGAGAACCATCCTAGTTTGTCAGAGACTCTGTTTTAGCCCTGAAAGTCTTATGTTCTGGGAAGTCCCTCAGTCTTGGGCAAAGTGAGATAGCTGGCCAACCAAATACAAGTTCTAGCTGTATATTTCAAAATTTTCTGCTTCTATTATACTATTCCTCCTCTCATATCTTTAATCATTTCAAATATTTTTTAATTTTATAGTCTCTTAGAGTTTGGTCTATTATTTCTGATTCTTGGGGTACTAACTGTCCTTTTGCTCACTTGCTGGCTCTCCTCATGGTAGTTAATTTTCTTTTGTGAGTTCTTTGGGCCTTAAGTTGTAAAAATATCCCAAATAAAGTAGTTTTACAATTGTTTGGATTATACCCGGTGTCTAATTGACTTGAGCAGTTTATGCTAACTTGGAAGCATATACTTGGCTACCATGCCCGTATGTGCCACAGATCTGGGGTTTTAGTTTCCTGAATGTAATTTTTCTTATTTTAAACCATGGTCATAGACAGGTGGTAATCTTGGGTGTCAGGTCCCCAACCCTCAGCTCGTGAAGCGTCTATCTGGATCAGAAATTCTGCTGAAATGCCAGTCCTCCATATTGTCCTGGCTTTCATTTCTTTCATTTCTTGCACTTGGAGGTTTTTCTGTCTTTCATGCCAGTGTTTCATAAAAGTCTATTTTTTATTCAGTCTTTCTATAAATTTGCTCTGTCATATTGTCAGAACCAAAGACCACTTGGAAATACTGAAGTTCATACCCAGCATAAACTTGAGACAGCCTTCTGTGATTCTGCTTCCATGCTTGCAGAGTCAGTATCAGAATTCAGCTGATGACTTGAGGCCAAAATGTAGCAAGTCTGAGGGGACCAGACTTGGATACCTAACCAAGTGTGAGTCACTTCTGATATTAATCTGATCTCATTTAAGGCAGCCTCCACCATGAGGCAAGGTGGAAATGAAATATTCATTGCCCATTCGATATTACCTCATTTGTATGTCCAAGTGTTGACAAAAGAGAAACCTTTGCCGTCTACTTTATGAGTAATTGTAAATTAATATGCAACCCTGCACCTATTCTAGTGAGAAGAGAGTAACTTAGATTTGCCAACTGTTCAACAACATGGCCTGGTTTCAACTGCAGATGTCACCCATCCTGTTTCCCACTGTTGAATATTCAGAGGAATAGAAAGACTTACTTAGAGAAGCAATCTTGAATAACACAATAAAACCTGGAATCTAAAATCTTAAATAACCAAGGTTAAAATAAATATTGAAGATCATCATCTCGTTTAATAGATGAGGCCCAACTTGTATTTCAGGTTTAGACAATCTTTCAAATTCTTCCACGCACTGTTACAACATAGCCAAACACAGTCATTTTGCTTCTGCAATTGTTTTCTCCTTATGTGGCTTGCTGACTTTTTTTTACTTGAGCAGTTGTATTGAACAGATTCTGGAATGTTCGATAGCTATACAGATCTAGCAGGCAGGACTAAAGTGCAATATCCATCAGCGTGACCTAGGGCTCAAAGAGTCTCCATTTGCTTAACATGTTAGGCCCTGAGGTTCCCTGGGGGCTCAGAAAGGAACCACTCAGAGCTTTGACACTTAGCAAATGCCAACTTGAAATTCCAGACATGCCTCCCAACAGGTAGGCTGTTGACACAAAAACCAGGCCCCCCTACAGGACAAAGCAGATGCCCCTACCATTTCCCAGCTGGAGCTCTCTATGTGGGGAATTCAGCTCAAGTCAAGAGCTAAAAGTGGGAGGTCACCTCTATGAATCCACTTTCATCATTCAATAAAAGGGGCAGGACTAGTGAAGAGGATCCCAGAGGAGTAAGATAATGTAGTTGTGAGGCTCACAGTAAAAGCATTAGTAATAATAGGAAAAAGAGGAAATGGTCATGATAAAACTAGCATTCTTCATATCCTTTGTATCCCTTATCTTATAGAATCATTAGCAAAAAAGTATGTTCTGGGAACTATCATAGTTCAAACATAATATCTATCTATGTTCCTTTTTTAGGCCTCCTCCCTTCTCTTATAGTTTTAGATTTTAATAAAAATATATACCAAATACTTCTTACATAAAAACACTTGGTTAAGTGCTTTATATGCATACATTCTCTCTTTTATCCTCACAATCCTATAAGGTATTATTATTCCTCATTTATTGATATGGCCACCTGATGCGAAGAGCTGACTCCTTTGAAAAGATCCTGATGCTGGGAAAGACTGAAGGCAGGAGGTGAAGGAGATGACAGAGGATGAGATAGTTGGATGGCATCACCGACTCAATGGACATGGGTCTGGATGGACTGTGGGGGTTGGTGATGGACAGGGAGGCCTGGTGTGCTGCAGTTCATGGAGTCACAAAGAGTCAGACATGATTGAGCGACTGAACTGAACTGAAGCTAGTATAGCCACTATGGGGAACAGCATGGAGATTCCTTAAAAAACTAAAAATAGAACTATTATATAATCTTGCAATTCCATGCCTGGGCATATATCCAGTGAAAAATCATAATTCAAACAGATACATGCACCCCAGTGTTCACTGAAGCACTATTTACAATAGTCAGGACACAGCAGCAACCTATCATGAATGTCCATCAATGGAGGAATGGATAAAGAACATGTGGTACATGTATAAATGTAATATTACTCAGCCATAACAAAGAATGAGATAATGCCATTTACAGCAACATGGATGGACCGAGAGATTGTCATACTGAGTCAGATAAGTCAGACAGAGAAAGACAAACATCATATGATATCATTTATATGTGGAATGTAAAAAATGGTATAAATGAACCTATTTACAAAGCAGAAGTTGAGTCACAGAAGTAGAAAATGAACTTATGGATTCCAAGGGGTAAGTGAGGTGAGATAAATTGGGTGACTGGGGTTGATATACACACACTAGTATAAACAAAACTGATAATTAATAATAACCTACTGTATAGCACAGAAAACTCTATTCAGAGCTCTGCGATGACCTATATGGGAATAGAATCTAAAATCATAGTGGATTCACGTGCATGTATCACTTACTCACTTTGCTCTACAGCAGAAACTAACACAACATGCACCAATAAAAACTAAAAAATAGAACAACCTATTGTAGACTATTATAGAGGTAAAGAATACTAATAGAAAGGAAGTCATCTTATAAATTCAATATTTTAATGAATAAACTGGTTCCTCATTGTCTACAGGATAAACTCCTAACTTTCTAGTGGACATAAAGATGGGGACCTTTTCTACAAACCTTACCCATTTGCCACATCTACTTCCCGTTTCCAGAAATAATAAACTCCCGTAAGTATTCCTTGAACCTGGAACCTATAATGGGTTCCATGCAAAGTCTGTACCTTTCACAAACTCCTCGTAAAATCTTGGTTCAAGATTTGGTTTGAGAGGCTCCTTCTCTTAAAACCTACCTTAAATTGTTTAGGCAGCGTGGGTCTCTTTATTTCTTGAGCCAGTTTCATAAACTGTTTATAAACTGGCATAGACTGTTTTTAAAACTGGCTCAAGAAATAAAGAGACTCTGCTTAAACAGATTATTTCTTTTCTTTTTGTATTCTTTACCCCTATAATAGTCTGTGTGTATGTATATAATAAGCATTTATACAGTTTCAGAATTTTAAAGTTTAGACACATTAAATGCAAAGCTTTGAATATTTAGCATAATGATCCTATATGAAATTTCTTGAAAATTTACTGAATTTGTCTCTTTAAAGTCTATGTCATGAAATAAGATAAATTCTGTTGTATAGTCTCATTCTTATGTAAATTTCTATTGATATGAGTTGATAAGGCATAATATTAAATGTTATGATAAACTCAAACAAAGCACTTTTATGAATATTTACATTTACTATTGGTTTTGAATTTCCCTTACATATAGGACCTCTCTTTTGTGCTTGTGTTCTGAAGACAAGATTGTCACGTTAACTGATGTATCTTCATGTGAAAGAGGGATATCAGTAGTTGGAAATAAGTATTGGCCCAAATACTGTCACCAATAACCTCCAGGTATGTGCTTGTGAAAGAGTTTACAGTAACTGTCAAGAGATAGATCAGAGAATTGATAAAGATGTTTGGCATGGGGACTCTGGTAGTCCATTGCCTACGACTCCATGCTCCCAATGCAGGGGGCCTGGGTCTGACCCCTTGTCAGGCAGCTAGATCCCACATGCTGCAACTAAGAGTGCACATGTCAGAGCAAGTATGCCTCAAACTAAAGATTCCACATGCTACAACTAAGAATTCAAGTGCAGGCAGCAACTGAAGATTTCACATACCGCAGCTAAGACCAGGCACAGTCAAACAAATACATTAATTAAAAATTGCTTTCCATGAAAACAGCATTTATAACTGGATGAGAGTTATTATAAGCAGATTTCATTTACTTCTGTTATACTTTTTTGCCTTTTACTCCTCAGTTTCTTGGTTACCCTCTTATACAAAATCCTCAGAAGGAGGATTAGTGACTGACACAGTGGCAGTGGCAATATAGCAATGTTATGTTTGTATGCCATGGCTTCGGACTCTTCTCCAGCCAATTTTCTTCAAAATTCTCCAATTTTCTGACCACATTCATGGGAGCTCTTGGAGGACAAGATGTACATAAGCATTTTCAAACCAGTGGCTCACAGATCAACTACTAGCAATGCTTTGATTTGCATGTTTGTTTGGATCTTTGCTGTGTGTTTTAATTATATTTATTCATTTACTTTTGGATTTTAGGTAGAGAAAGTCAGATAATCCACATCTCAGTCCATAGCCTATTTTTATCATATGTCCATATAGTACTTTTGGGTTTTCTAAAAAGAATTTGATATTCCTTTTTCATTCTTATAATTAGTCTTCTTTTCCATAACCAAGGCAGGACGCTAATGTATTTGATTTATATCATTGGTGTTGTTTTTAATGTAAACATTTTAAATTTATATAAATGACTTTAAGCTAGAAATATCACTCAAGTTCTTTTTTCCTCAATGCAATGTTTTATAAATCATGTTGCTATGGGCCATAAACTATTTTTATGAGAGTGGAATTAGTTCTCAATATTTACAAATTAGATCTTTACATACAAATGTATTTTGTTGGTTTCTCTTTAAGTCTGTATTTCTTCATGGCAAACAGTCATAAGAGCTGTATTAACTGCTATTTTAAGAAGGGGCATATGCTACACACTCTGGTATTCCCTAATAGCTCAGTTGGTAAAGAATCCGCCTGCAATGCAGGAGACCCTGGTTCAATTCCTGGGTCAGGAAGATCCACTGGAGAAGTGAGAGGCTATCCACTCCTGTATTCTTGGGCTTCCCTTGTGACTCAACTGGTAAAGAATCCACTTGCAATGTGGGAGACTTGGGTTTGATCTCTGAGTTAGGAAGACCCCCTGGAGAAGGGAAAGACTACCCACTCCAGTATTCTGGCCTGGAGATTTCTATGGACTGTATACTCCATGGAGTTGCAAAGAGTCAGACAATTCCATTTCTGGGCATATACTCAGACAGGACTATAATTCAAAAAGATACAGGTACCACTATATTCATAACAGCACTGTTTTCAATAGCCAAAAATGGACACAATCTAATTGTCCATTGATAGATGAGTGGATACTACATTTGGTGATCATTGCAGACAATATAGAATGAGAAGTTCACCAGATTCAGAGGGTCCAGGTCTTGCTTCTGCTATACTTTAAAAGAGGTCTCCAACCCCAGAGCCATGGGCAAATACCAGTTCATGACCTTTTAGGAACTAGGCCACACAGCAGGAGGTGAGGTGTGGGTGCATGAGTGACGCTTCACCTGAATTTACAGCCACTCCCCATCACTTGCATTACCACCTGAGCTCGGGAAAACAAACTCAGGGCTCTCACTATTGATTGTGCATTATGATGAGCTGTATAATTATTTAATTATGTATCACAATGCAATTTTAATAGAAATAAAGTGCACAATAAATGTAATGCCCCTGAATCATTCCCAAACCATCGCCCCACCCCTAAAAGTTGCCTTCCATGAAACCTGTCCCTGGAAGATTCTGGAATGTTCGATAGCTATACAGATCTAGCAGGCAGGACTAAAGTGCAATATCCATCAGCATGACCTAGGGCTCGAAGAGTCTCCATTTGCTTAACATGTTAGGCCCTGAGGTTCCCTGGGGGCTCAGAAAGGAACCACTCAGAGCTTTGACACTTAGCAAATGCCAACTTGAAATTCCAGACATGCCTCCCAACAGGTAGGCTGTTGACACAAAAACCAGGCCCCCCTACAGGACAAAGCAGATGCCCCTACCATTTCCCAGCTGGAGCTCTCTATGTGGGGAATTCAGCTCAAGTCAAGAGCTAAAAGTGGGAGGTCACCTCTATGAATCCACTTTCATCATTCAATAAAAGGGGCAGGACTAGTGAAGAGGATCCCAGAGGAGTAAGATAATGTGGTTGTGAGGCTCACAGTAAAAGCATTAGTAATAATAGGAAAAAGAGGAAATGGTTATGATAAAACTAGCATTCTTCATATCCTTTGTATCCCTTATCTTATAGAATCATTAGCAAAAAAGTATGTTCTGGGAACTATCATAGTTCAAACATAATATCTATCTATGTTCCTTTTTTAGGCCTCCTCCCTTCTCTTATAGTTTTAGATTTTAATAAAAATATATACCAAATACTTCTTACATAAAAACACTTGGTTAAGTGCTTTATATGCATACATTCTCTCTTTTATCCTCACAATCCTATAAGGTATTATTATTCCTCATTTATTGATAAGAAAACTGAGATTGAAAGAAAGCTAAGTTTAGCTCAAGGTCACACAAGTAGAAGCTACATTCAAATCCAGACTAACTTTAAAATCAGAACATTTATTCATTACTGTGACCCTGCATCTCAAATTTTAATGCATACTCTGAGAATCTTTTAAGAAAGCAAATTCCAGTCCTCTACTCCCCAATTCTGAATCAGTAGTTCTGAATTAAGCCCAGAAATCTTCATTCTCAACAAATATCCCAGAACTTGAGGACTCTACTTTGCCAAACCCTCACTGTGCCACACTACTCTATGACTATAATAGGTCAGGCACAAACTGGTCAGCTGCATTTTAGCCATAAAATAACAAACTAATACTGCTAAAGTCTGTTCCTCTTCTGGTTGGGATTATCCAAACCCAATAGCACTATATGCTAATGCTCACTGTACTTGCTTATTCATTGCAGAAATCCTTTTTCTGCTCCCTGCATATCACCCTGAGTAGCAAAGTAACTGTGTTAGTTGGGACATTCATCAATGCAAGTGACAAAACCCAATTAAAATAAAGTTTACCAGAAGGGGGACTCCATTGGGTCATTGAACTAATGAGTCCAGAGTTAAAACTACCTTCAGGTATGACTTAATCTAAATGGTCATACAGAATGGTCACCAGAAATTTATCTCTCCACTGTTCAAGTTTTATTTTCCTCTGGGTTGGCCTCATTCTTAGGTATTGGCTTGCCTCAAAAGTTGATAGCTGTATACAACTGTAGAGAACTAGGGAAGATAACCCTTCAGGATTTCCCCATACCCATAACTGAGTTAGGTAGATATGGGGACCCTAACATTTGTGTACTAACAAAACAAAACAAACTTGGTCCTTGACGAACATAATAGAATACACGACAGAATTGTCATGCTGAAAGGATCTTATTGATCTTCCAGTCCATCCACTTCATTTTGAATTAAAAAAAAAAATCAACTGCTTTGAGTTAGAAAAATCAATAAACCATTCACTAAGTATGCAAATTTATTGACATCTATGGAAACAGTACTGGGAGGTTTGGAGGCCTAAGTTCTAGTTCCAGAAAAAGGAGGCAGGTCAGTAAAGCAATATGGTCCCCACTTTCTTTCACTGGGTGATTTATGAGAATTTCCTCAGTGATACAATATCAGAGTCAGGACTAGATCTCAAGTCTTTCAGCCAAGGACTCTTTCTTCCATCACTGCAGTTCTTTGCAGGAGCATATTCTTTCCCTGTCTTGGTCCTATTTTCTTTCCTCTTTATTCTGGTTATACTTTCTACCAATGATTTTCATTGCTCATTTACTGATCAGCCAGCATTTATTGATTGCTCACCAAACATGTAAGGATGATGGGAAGGCAACAGTAAGTGAGATAAAGTTGGTGGCCTCAAATTTAAAACTTGTATGTCCTCAAGTTTCTTGGAAAATGCTACTTTCCTGCCAACTTACCCTTTTCTGCCATACTTTTCCCTTAAGTCTTAACACTACAGAGCCTCTTCCCCAGTTTTTCTCATCCCCCTAAATCCCCTCCTTTTCAGGGAGGTTGTGTGGAGAGAGACTCACTCCCTTTGTCTGCTTTCTCATCCCACAGGCCCAGAGTAAGCTTTCTCAAAACTCATTCTGCACCAACTGACACCGCCTGTTAAAATTTAACAAGTGCTTAGCAAAATGATGACAAGTTTTACTGGGAATTCAAATCAGATTATTGGTTGCATCAATATTGCCTTCCTTCAAACTAGTGGGAAGAAGGAATGGATCTTTGTAGTATTATTTCTAGAGCTGCCTCTTGATCATGTTAATTCCCACTGTAAATGAGGCCAAAATATCATGGAGGGTAAGTGACAGTGGAAGGAAATGGCAACCCACTCCAGTACTCTTGCCTGGAGAATCCCATGGAGAGAGGAGCCTGGTAGGCTACAGTCCATGGGGTTGCAAAGAGTCGGACATGACTGAGCAACTTTACTTAAGTGACAGTGAACATCTCTATCTGCATGCTATAATTACGTGAAAAGCAAAGTGAAGTGTTCCTGTCTCCTGTCTTCATCCTATGTTCTTCACACCGCTCACCCCACCCCTACACCCTCTGGAGATAAAGCATATAGACTTGTAAACTCCAAGGAAGTAGCCAACTGAGATTCCACGCGAGTAACAAGAGTGCCGCTAGAACATCTTGTCTCTTTCATAGCCGGTATCAAATTCAAGCCAAGTCTATGGTTATATTTCACCTTACATCTCAGTTCCCGAGGCAGTCAGAACCCCAAAGAAGAATCTCTCCAGAAAATACTAGACAGGCCAATATGGACTTGACTGAGGAAAGAAAGATGAATCCATATGAATCAGGGAAGGGACTGGGCTTCCATGGTTTCCAAATCTGAGTGAGCACATGATTCCCCGTGGACAGTGATAAAAAGGCAGCTCCAAAACTCATTTCCAGAGACACAATTTAAGGGAGTTGGGTGGAAGCAGTGAATTTACTTTTAACAAAATCCTTCAATAATTGTGATGCAAGGAATTATTCCCAGGGCTGACCTCTAGAAATTCTCCCCATGTTTTGTGCGCCTCCCCCAAAACTCATTCTAAAACTCACTCCCTGATAGGCATTGGCTCTAGAAGGCTCCAGTTTAAAAGGAAGCAGGTTCCCCAAGAGATAAACTGTTAACTCATTAGCAACTGCTACCCCAACAGCACAGATTCAAGGGGCAGATAGATGCCCTGCACTCAGAGGGACAAACACAGGGCAGACCAGGACTGATAAACTACAAAGGCCTGATCATGGGCTTCCTGGGAGCAAAAGCATAGGAGAAGAATGGGAAGGTGGTTGTGGAGGAAGGGAGATGAAGACACTACATCCCAAGGGATTTGGAGGCAAGGGTGGAGCTCTGCCAGGAAAAGAAAAAAAGGAGAAGAGTGGAGATCTGGAGAAGTCATGGAAAAGGGTGGGGAGATCATAAACATAATTCCTGCTAACCTCCAGTTTTTTATCTAGAGTACATTTTTCAGAACAGAAGAAACACCAGAGCATTTAGTTTTCACATTCTTGATATAGTACCACGTATTTGGGAGGAGTGAGCAGATGTTGACATTAACAATATTCATATGAATACATCAATAAATTAAAATTATCTTATTACCATAATTCATTGTGTTTGTACATTATAAAGTATAAAGAACAAGTTTTGACAATTTCTGGCAGCAGTCATTTCATGTGAAAGGACTTTTTGTACAATCTATTTAATGCAACTGTGCATTATATTTCATAAGCTCCCATTGGTGTCCTGTCAGTACCTCATAATTATAAAATTATTTTATTAAATAACCTTGGGAACTTCTGAAGTCCAAGCCCTTCATTTCTTCAAATCCTCTTGTTTACACATATCCTGACATGGGAAATGCTATTCCACCAGCAGTGACAGCTCAGTTTGCTGTTAGAAAACTTCACTGGGTGGAGCATTATCCCTTACATGTCTAAACATCACAATCAGTGGTAGGTTTGTGAAACACAGTTTTCTGTCTCAGTAGGTCTGGAGTAGGGCTGGGAGTGTGTACCTGAGACAAGTTCCCAGATGCTACCCATCCAGGGCCACACTGACCTAACCCCATCCACCTCATAATTTCTACTTTCTCTTCCCTAACTTTGATTCCCAGGATGATTAAACAAGTCTAATTCCCTTTTCACTGCAAAAAACTTCAAATATGGGACTTCAAACATGCCTCTTCCCACAACAACATAAGTACAAAAGCACACACTGGGTCCACAGCATTGTCCTTGCTTACTCCCAGTGACTCTCACAGTGCTGGCAACTTAATGAGCTTGCAACAAAGAGCTGTTGATTGACTGGCACACAATAATTGCTATATAATTGTTGCTCATTATTCTTAATACTTCTGAGGAATAAAAATCTCACAAGATAGACCTTCCTTCTAAAAAATCTATAAAATGCATTCTAACCTTGTCTTATATGGTTCCAGATTCAGTAGGGCCTAGAGTCAAAGAAGGTGCGTTTACCTAGGATAAAGGGTTTCTAGAATTTTACAGGATTGTGTCACTCTCCATCTCTTTAGAGAATGGGCTCACAAAAGGAATAAAGTGATATTTTAACCAAAGGATTTTTTTTCTTCTTTAATTTCTTCATTTAAAAAAATTTTTATTGGAGTAATTTGTTTTACAACTATTTGTAGTTATGTTAGTTTCTACTGTACAGTGAATCAGCAATATATATGTGTGTGTGTGTATATATATATATATTCCCCCTTTTTAAAATTTCCTTCCCATTTAGGTCACTACAAAGCACTGAGTAGAGTTCCCTATGCTATACAGTATAGTTTCTCACTGAAGGGCTTTCTTATTGAGGAAAAAAAACAGAACTCAGCAATCAGACAGGAGATGGAAGAGTAGAACCAGTACCCCGCAGGAGATGTGCTCTAGACATCCTAGCAGTAATTTATCTCTCATTAACTCCCCACAGCTGGAAAAAAACTAAAAACACAATCGTGCAAAGGGCCTAATATGATAGTAGTGCTTCTGACTCATGGCCTTCTGAGGGGAGTGAACTTTTACTTGGTCTCATTCCTTATTACTGGTCTTCCCAACTTAGGCCTGGTGTTTCTCCATCAGTGATGAAGTTGGTTGCACCCTGTAGCTGGCCTCAGTGCTCCCCAACCCAGTGCTTCCGTTTGAGGAAGAAAAAATAAAAAGCTTTTGAAATGAGTAACTCTAAAAGCAACTAATTTTTGTCCTAATGCATGCATAGGATTTTGAGAGTTGAATGGAAAACTTCCTTTTTACAGCCCTTCCCAGTCTCAGGAACAAGTTATTCCAAAGCCATCATAGGCGACTGCCTCAGCAAAGAGACAAAAACAGAAGAAACTATTGCTATAATTATGACTAATTACAATCGCATGATTCCATTTAATCTCCACTAAGAAGTTCACCAAATGGAGAATGCCACTGATCCTCTCCGCCTGAGCCAATTAGATATTTTGGTCCAATCCAGAACAGTTGCCCAGCTTTTGCCAGAATGAAATTGTGTTCCGAATTTTATTTTTACAGCCTCTGAGGCATCCCAGATTTTAACAGGACATTGGAAACCATCCATTCGTGGCACATCTGCTCCAACAAGATCTGCATATTTCAAAAATCATTAAGAAGTTAATACTGAAACCCATTTTAACTTTCTCTCCAATGACAAGTTGTTTTTAAACATTCAAGTGTTTAGATTTCTTTTCAAAAGATAGAAATGATTCTTTAATATCTTATAATTTTGGTCAAGATAGTCTAGGAAGAAAGAGATTATAAGTGGCATCTCAATTTTTGGCATCTCATTAGTCAGTGGGATTGGGTTTCTGATCACTGCTCTCCTAATTGACCAGTAGTAGACTGTTGCTCTCTGGAGTGTTGTAAGATTCCATGAATCCTGCTCCCAGCCCTCCAGGGATTTAAATAGAGTGCAGTCTTTCACTGCCTGTGCTATCCCTGGGCCTCAAGAAATCATGAGCGGCAGAGGGTCTCTGCCATTGTACTACCCTGTTAGCTGAAGTGAGTTATTTATCCCCTTATACCTTCCAATCTCTCAGGGTATAAAATGAATAAAAAACTACCCATCTGAAAATTGGATGTGAGGCAGGTCAAGAAGCAACAGTTAGAACTGGACATGGAACAACAGATTGGTTCCAAATTGGGAAGTCAAGGCTGTATATTGTCACCCTGCTTATTTAACTTCTATACAGAATACATTATGCAAAATGTGAGGCTGGATGAAGCACAAGCTGAAATCAAGATTGCCAGGAGAAATATCAGTAACCTCAGATATGCAGATGACACCACCCTTATGGCAGAAAGTGAAGAAAAACTTAAGAGCCTCTTGATGAAAGTGAAAGAGGAGAGTGAAAAAGCTTGCTTGAAACTCAACATTCAGAAAACTAAGATCATGGCATCTGGTCCCATCACTTCATGACAAATAGATGGCAAAACAACGGAAACAGTGAGAGATTTTATTTTGGGGGGCTCCAAAATCACTGCAGATGGTGACTGCAGGACCGCAGCCATGAAATTAAAAGATGCTTGCTGCTTGGAAGAAAAGCTATGATAAACCTAGACAGAGTATTAAAAAGCAGAGACATTACTTTGGCAACAGTGGTCCACCCAGCCAAAGCTATGGTTTTTCCAGTAGTCATGTATGAATGTGAGAGCTGGACTATAAAGAAAGCTGAGCACCAAAGAATTGATGCTTTTGAACTGTGGTGTTGGAGAAGACTCTTGAGCATCCCTTGGACTGCAAGGAGATCCAACCAGTGAATCCTAAAGGAAATCAGTCCTGAATATTCACTGGAAGGACTGATGCTGAAGCTGAAACTCCAATACTTTGGCCACCTGATACAAAGAACTGACTCATTAACCTGAGTTAATGAAAAGACCCTGCTGCTGGGAAAGACTGAAGACTGGAGGAGAAGGGGATGACAGAGGATGAGATGGTTGGATGGCGTTACTGACTCAATGGACGTGAGTTTGAGCAAGCTCCACGAGTGGGTTATAGACAGGGAAGCCTGGCATGCTGCAGTCCATGAGGTCGCGAAGAGCTGGACAAGACTGAGCAACTGAAATGAATTGAACTGAGGGGTACAATATGTGCTGTTCCAGGGCTGGACAAGGCAGTGCCCAAACAAAATTGTTTATTTGTTTATTCAACTAAAAGTTAAGCAGCAAGAGTGACTGCACAATATATGGGCTCTGCTTTCCTGTCTGTTACGTCTGGTAGAGAAAGGGGATACGAGTCAAATAATTATTCAATTTAGTTAGAAAAAAAGATAAAACAATAATAAAGCAAAATTTAAAGCAGAGGAACTCTCAGTGAGGCAGAGATAGGGCCAGGGGAAAGGGTCAGGGCAGAGATCAGGGAAGGTTGAGGAAGTAACACTAGAACCAAGATATAAAAGATGGGGGTGCTGAGAGGGAGCCTGTTGGGGGCAGAATCAGGAAAGGAGGACCTCAGAGAAAACAAGGAGGGAAGACAGCAGAGATGGGGCTGAATTAATCACCAGCAATTTCACATAAATTATTAGCAAGCTTTCTTCAGTGCAGCCTTTGATTTGGATGTCAAAATTTTACAAGTGTGTCTTAGAAACAAACCTTTAACCTGGTTATGGAATAAAATTTATTGACAGGAACACTTCATGATCCATTTCACTAATTTCTCTGAAAAACTAATTTATGTGAAAGAGGAAAAAAGGAAGAGTGGGAAAGATATACAGTTAACCAGCTAAGATAGTACAAAATGAAACCATTGTAATTTATCATAAATTATAAGGAGCAGATTTGGAGTTAAGGAATGATCTGAGACAGAGGCTTATTGCTGGTTGTGTTAGCCTAAGCAAGTCATTTATAGCTGTTCCAGGACCTCCCTAATTCCTATATTAAATCCAAAGACGTGCAATCCCTTATATAAAATGGCACAGTATTTGTTTATAACCTACACATATCCTCCCATATGCTTTAAATTATTTCTAAATTACTTATAATACCTCAGTTCAGTTCAGTTGCTCAGTCGTGTCCCACTCTTTGCAACTCCATGAACCACAGCATGCCAGGCCTCCCTTGTCCATCACCAACTCCCAGAGGCTACCCAAACTCATATCCATCAAGTTGGTGATACCATCCAACCATCTTATCCTCTGTCATCCCCTTCTTCTCCTACCCTCAATCTTTCCCAGCAGCAGGGTCTTTTCAAATGAGTCAGCTCTTCGCAGCAGGTGGCCAAAGTATTGGAGTTTCAGCCTTAGCATCAGTCCTTCCAAGGAACACCCAGGACTGATCTCCTTTAGGATGGACTGGTTGGACCTCCCTGCAGTCCAAGGGACTCTCAAGAGTCTTCTCCAACACCACAGTTCAAAAGCATCAATTCTTTGGTCCTCAGCTTTCTTTATAGTTCAACTCTCACATCCATACATGACCACTGGAAAAACCATAGCCTTGACTAGACAGACCTTTGTGTCTGTCTCAGCTTTTTAATATGCTGTCTAGGTTGGTCATAACTTTTCTTCCAAGGAATAAGCATCTTTTAATTTCATGGCTGCAATCACCATCTGCAGTGATTTTGGAGCCCAGAAAAATAAAGTTAGTCATTGTTTCCACTATTTCCCCATCTATTTCCCATGAAGTGATGGGATCGGATGCCATGATCTTAGTTTTCTGAATGTTGAGCTTTAAGTCAACTTTTTCACTCTCTTCTTTCAGTTTCATCAAGAGGCTCTTTAGTTCTTCCTCACTTTCTACCATAACGGTGGTGTCATTTGCATATCTGAGGTTATGGATATTTCTCCTGGCAATACCTAGTACAATGTAAATGCTAGGTAAATAAGTATAAACAAAATGTAAATGCTATGTGAATTCAAGTTTTGCTGTTTGGAAATTTCTGGAGCTTTTTTTTTTCAAATATTTTTGATCTGTAGTTGCTTGCATCTGAGGATTCAGAACCTGTGGATATGGAGGGTAACTCTATTCAGGGTGTTCTCTATACCAGACAGTGTGCCAAGTGCTTGTGTGACATGTATCACTGAATCTTCACAACAACCCAGAAAGCTACCCAATATTCCCCTCCTTCTCATACTTGTCATCATCATCACCATCTGCCCTTTACAGAAGAAGAGACAAACATAAAAATTTAGTAGCAGGCCCAGTTTTACATAGGTACTAAGTAATAAAGCTTGCATTTTAATCCTGGCAACTAGTTCCCAAATCTGCACTCTTCAAGCCACAGTAGAAATCATTTTCTTTGTCTAGCCTGGAAGGTGATTGTGAAAATGAAACAATCATGAACATCTTTTTTAAAAACAAACAAACAAACCACGCACAAGACCCCCACACCAAGGTAAAGGACTGGTAGGATGAACATATCTGCTCTCCTGCCATGAAACTCAGACCCTTTCAGATTCATTCCAGTTTTATTCTAGCTGTCTAGGCTAGAATTTCAGAAGACTTTTTCTTATCAGGGTGCTTTACCTGACTGAGCCCAGGGGCCCATGGATCCACTAAAATTGTTTGCAAAGTATTACATGCAGATTAACATGTACATTTTTCATATGGTTGGTTACCCAAAATGTTTAGGAACTTCTGGGAAGAGGAACATTCTCACTAAATTATTTTTCAGTGAAGTTGGTTCAGGACAATAAGGTGCTGGGAGTTCAGGAGAGATTTTTAATTCTCTCCTGGAATGACCTGCTCACTAAATACTTCAGGTGGGCCTATAATGTATGAACCCAGAGGTCTAGCCACAATGGGGCTCCTTTAAAAATTACTCCAATTTACTCAGTTTCAAAAAAAGTAGTTTCTTTTCTATATAACTTTGTATATTTAGGAGTTATGTAACCCTGCGAGAAAAAGAGTCTAAAACACGTTAAACTCTAAACTATCTGAATCCTTCAAAATTCTGCACAGTCTGTACCACTGTATAATAAGATTGCTTTAGCAGATCAGCAATCACACACTCCCCTTTGTACTGGGTTTTCACAAGTTCTAGTTCACATAGACATTTTCCTGTATTGTCAGAGCCCACATACTTGTGATTTTAATACCCTGATAGAAGTTCACTCTATTTAACATATCTTGAAATTTTTAAAAAATATCTTGAAAGGATTTAAATTTTAAACAGAAAAAAAAGAAACCCTCAATTTTAGCTTTGCAATTTCTCAATTTTCACTTTTAAGACACCCTGATATCATGGGCTTTGGAATACAACTAGCCTGTATTTAAATCTCATTTGTGACTCTTACAAACTGTGTGACTTTGAGCAAGTCACTTATTATCTTTGAGTCCCAGTTTCCTCATTGTAATATGGGGATAATGGCAATATCTCCCTCTTCGAAATTGTTGCAAGATCAAGCTATATAATATGCTTAAAGTGCCTTGCAGAGTGGCTGATACATGCGCAAAGCTTGGTAAGTGATAGCTATGGGCACAATAGACAGAAAATAGAGAACAGGATCCACGTAGAGCATTTTCTTTAGAAGTGAAGACATATTTTTCCAAGGTCATAAGGAAAGGAAATCTGGGGAAATAAGAGATCAATTGGCCACATGTTGGTATAGATTTATTGGCCAATTCCAAGTTTGAGTGTCTGAAACAAACATTTTCAGTCCTAAAATAAGGATGGCAACTTGGGGCTGGTAAGCATGAATAAATATAGCCAGAGAATAAATATACCCTATGCATCCCTGGCACGGTGCATCTGTTCAGCCCCATTGTTCCCCATCTCCCTGCAAAGCAAATCCTCCCAAGTCAAGGCAGCCCTCCACCATCAAGGAGTGTCTTTTGACTCTTCCCTGACCAAATGCTAGAATATGCATGCTAGACAGAACCACAGTGATTCTCTCTTGCCCAACTCACTCATGTAACAGATCAGAAAATGGGAGGCCTGGGCAAGGGAAATAAATTTTCAAGGTTGTATAATTCTTGAAGGGCAAAACAGGTGCAGAATTCAATCCCAAACCATCAGCCCGAGGGTCTTCCAGTCAGTCATTTGTGTTTCACTTTCATGATATTTTATTTTACTGTGGACCTCCTATCCTAATATTTACTTAACTTTTAATTATCTCTCTTTTTGCTAAAAATATAAAAAGAAACTGTGTGTGCTATTAATGGGAAAGACAGTATTACTTAAATAAAAGATAATCATAAAACTTAATAATAGAACGATGATATTGAATTCCAGTTAAAAATACACTATATTCTATCAAAGGATTACAGCCTATGGTAAATGTTCTTCTTTTATATATAAAGGAGATTTGCAGGAGTTCAAATGGAGCTGAACAAGGACCACCAAACTGATTCTATCAAATGAAAACTTCATCAGACTTTTCTCTTTGAGAATGGAAAAGGAGTGTAAAGAGGACGACTACATTGGCTGGACATGAGGGCTGTGAATTTGGGAAATACTAGCCCGCTCCATTCTGCTTTGCTTTACTTTCTTGTGTGCCCTTATACTACCTTTCACTGGTCACTCACTTGAGAATGGCCCCTGAAGGCCTTTTGTATATTGAGATTGATCCTAAGCTCCAATAAAGTTGTCAATTTCTTTGCCTCCTTTTACAATGAGAAGCCCCAGTCAAACTCTGCACACTTAAGTTTTTCATGTGCTCATTTGCAGATTATCTTGGCTATGGGACAATCATGTGTATACATATTATCTTATTCAATCTTCATCATTACCTTTTTAAGTGGGTTCTACTAAAATTCCCATTTTACAAATGGGAAAATTGAGGCAAAGAGAAATTCCTGAATTTGCCCAAGTCCTTATCTGGTAACTTATAACTACATGATTCCTTAGTCTATGTTCTTTGTTGTTGTTCAGTCACTCAGTCGTATCCAACTTTTTGTGATCCCATGGACTACAGCATGTCAGGTTTCCCTGTCCTTCATCATCTTGCAGAGCTTGCTCAGACTCATGTCCATAGAGTTAGTGATGCCATCCAACCATCTCATCCTCCGTTGTCCCCTTCTCCCTTGCTTTCAATCTTGCTCAGCACTGGGGTCTTTTCCAATGAGTTAACTGATAGCATCAGGTGGCCAAAGTACTGGAATTTCAGCTTCACCGTCAATCCTTCCAATGAATATTCAGAATTGATTTCCTTTAGGATTGACTGGTTGAATCTCTTGCAGTCCAAGAACATCAGGTGGCCAAAGTACTGGAATTTCAGCTTCACTGTCAATCCTTCCAATGAATATTCAGAATTGATTTCCTTTAGGATTGACTGGTTGAATCTCCTTGCAGTCCAAGAGATTCTCAAGAGTCTTCTCCAACACCACAGTTTAAAAGCATCAGTTCTTTGGTGCTCAGCCTTCTTTATGGTCCAACTCTCACATACATACATGACTACTGGAAAAATCATAGCTTTGACCAGACAGACTTTGCTGGCAAAGTAATGTCTCTGCTTTTTAATACTCTGTCTAGGTTTGTCATAGCTTTTCTTCCAAGCAGCAAGCATCTTTTAATTTCATGACTGCAGTCCTGCAGTCAGCATCTACAGTGATTCTGGAGCCCAAGGAAATAAACTGTCACTGTTTCATTTTTTCCTTATTTGCCATGAAGTGATGGGACCAGATGCCATGATCACTTTTTGAACATTGAGTTTTAAGGCAGCTTTTTCACTCTCCCCTTTCACTTTCATTAAGAGGCTTTTTAGTTCCTCTTCACTTTCTGCCATAAGGGTGGTGTCATCTGCATATCTGAGGTTATTGATATTTGTCCTGGCAATCTTGATTCCAGCTTGTGCTTCATTCAGCCCGGCATTTTGCATAATGAACTCTGCATAAATTAAATAAGCAGGGTGACAATATGCAGCCTTGAGTTACTCCTTTCCCAATTTGGAACCAGTCTGTTGTTCCATGTCTGTTTCTAACTGTTGCTTCTTGACCTGCACACGGGTTTCTCAGGAGGCAAGTCAGGTGATCTGGTATTCCTGTCTCTTGAAGAATTTTCCACAGTTTGTTGTAATCCACATAGTCAAAGGCTTTGGCTTAGTCAATGAAGCAGATGTTTTTCTGGAATTCTATTAATTTTTCCAAGACTGAACGGTGTTGGCAATTTGATCTCTGCCTCCTCTGCTCTTTCTAAATCCAGCTTGTACATCTGTAAGTTCTTGGTTCACACAGTGTTGAAGTCTAGTTTGGAGGATTTTGAGCATTACTTTGCTAGCATGGGAAACGAGTGTAGTTTGAACATTCTTTGGCATAACCTTTGTTTGGGATTGGAATGAAAACTGACCTTTACCAGTCCTTTGGCCACTGCTGAATTTTCCAAATTTATTGGCATACTGAATGCAGCATACTTTTAACAGTATCATCTTTTAGGATTTGAAATAGTTTGGCTGGAAGTCTGTCATCTCCACTAGCTTTGTTCACAGTGATGCTTCCTAAGGCCCACTTGACTTCACACTCCAGGATGTTTGGCTCTAGGTGAGCGATCATACCATCGTGGTTATCCGGGTCATTAAGATCTTTTTTGGTATAGTTCTTCTGTGTATCTTGCCACCTCTTCTTAATATCTTCTGCTTCTATTAGGTCCACACCATTTCTGTCCTTTACTGGGACATGTTCTTTAGGACTTTTCAGCTTAACTTCTGTTCATTTAATCTGCTTCAAAATATTTTTAATACTTTTTATGATCCCATAAATGAACTCAATATAGTACAGGTTAGCAAGGAAGGATATAATTTAGTCTTTGTCCTTAAGCTTTACTGTTATTCAATACTTTCAGCAAGTACTTGCTGGCCTATTTTCAAGCTGTAATCTTGTTGAAGAACCAAGACATATAGTCATTAAAATATGCATAAATAAATGTTGTGCTGTGCTTAGTTGCTCAGTCATGTCCTTCTCTTTATGACCCCATGGATTGTAGCCCACCAGCCTCCTCTGTCCATGGGGATTCTCCAGGCAAGAATAGTGGAGTGGGTTCCCATGCCCTCTTTCAGGGGATCTTCCCAACCCAGGGACTGAACCCAGGTCTCCCTCATTGCAGGCAGATTCTTTACTGTCTGAGCCACCAGGGATCAAATACCAAAATATACAGAATAATTGTTAAAAGAGTTATAGGCAGGTCAGGAAAGAGATACAGCATTGCGGTCTGGCATTACTGGGGAAAGTTTCTTGGAAGACAGGACTATTGAAAAGAGGGAGGGCATTCCAGGCAAAAGGACATAGTGAACAAAAAGACAGACATGGCACCACCAAGCATCAGGGTGATAGGACCTTCCTTTTGTTAACATCTGATAAACTGACAACAGAACAAAGAAACAATCCAGCCACGTGGCAGCAGGGGCTTATACTTATTAGCTACAACTTTCAGGAATCAATTTTAATAAATTCTCTGAGAAAAAATTTTCTCCACTCTTAAGAGTGGCATTAGATCTAGGAGGAGGTTTCCCCAAGGATGCTTTAGACTTCAGCTGTATTCCTGACAAAGGTCTGCATGCCCTAGAGAATCAACTCAGGGGCAGGAAGCATTCAGTCACCCTGCATGCTGCAGAGGGAGGGGAAAGCCTACTGATTAGGATTGTTCATCTCAAAACCCCAAGGTACACCAGCAAGGCAAGAGCTAAGAAACAAGACTTGCTCCTTACAGTCAAGGGCCAAGTGCTGTCAATAACTTAGGGTGGGCTCATTATGGACCTATCTCTGCTAATCCTCTACAGGCAACTGTTCTCCTCTTTTCAGGGATGATAGAAGTCTGGGGAAAGTGATTCCTTTTTTTAGTCTGGGGTGAGGGCAAAAAGCCATCCATCTTTAATAAATCTCCAGGATCATGGCATTCTTCTTATTGTAGATAGTGCAGAATTTATAGGTCCCTGAAATGTTCAGCATCCATTCTGTCCCTTCCTGATTAAAGAATAACAATAAACTGTTTATTAGACATCCTATCTATCCTCTGTACTAGATGGTAAGTTTCTAGAATAGTCATCCATATATTCACTTACCTGTGCATTAATTCAATTAAAGCTGAATGTCTCCATTCTACGCACCTCCATTTTAGCATCTAGACACTAGACGGCACTCATTTTCTCCTGGGGTATAGCCCTTCTCTCCATTTCCAGTCTCATCTTTCACTACCCTGTGTCTAAAGCTCTAGGCCCCATCCACAAGGACTCTGCTTCCTGGTCTGTGAGCTGGGCCTCTTCTTTCCCACCATAAGACTTTCACATATATTTATCATGACGTTCTTAGTTCAAGTCTCACTTTGTCTTCCCCCTTGCAACTCTCAGACCAGGTCAGCTTCTTGAGTTACAGGCAACTGAATATCTTTTCCCTCACTAGTGTGTAAGCTTTGTGATGCAAAGATCTTGTCTGTTTTTGCTCCTAGCACAGTGCCTGGCCCATTGTAAGCATTACATATAAGTCTACTGTTTGAAAGAATGAATGCATGAACAAACATGGTCCTTTCTCCCAGCGAGCTATCACACCCTTGAAGGCAATGGTGGCATTTCAAGGTCCTAGTGCCCAGCACAAGGTCTGGCATACGAGCACTTAGTAAATGCCTGTTGAAATGAATGAAACTTCCATGTGCAAGCCACCACTATAAAGTACTATGGAAAACAAAACAACAACAACAAAACTTAAAATGACAAACCTATAAACACATGGTCCCAAACCTTAAGGAGCTTTCAGCCAAAGAGAGGGAAAGAGGGCAAGTATGCAAATAACCATAATGTATGGTGAATAGAAATAGGTGGCTCAAAAGGAGTGCAGACCAAAAGGCTCAGGAAATTCAGAGGCAAGAAAGAAAAAACGAGAGAAAGGGGTAGGAGAAAAACAACAACAACAAAACTTAAAATGACAAACCTATAAACACATGGTCCCAAACCTTAAGGAGCTTTCAGCCAAAGAGAGGGAAAGAGGGCAAGTATGCAAATAACCATAATGTATGGTGAATAGAAATAGGTGGCTCAAAAGGAGTGCAGACCAAAAGGCTCAGGAAATTCAGAGGCAAGAAAGAAAAAACGAGAGAAGGGGGTAGGAGAACGGGGAGCACAGAGCACAGAAAGATGAATGGAGAGGTTTTAGGGGAGAAGTGGCCCTCAGCTCAGTGACTGTTCTAGTTTTTATCAGTAACCATGTCTCCAGGGTTCTATTATACAAGGCTCTTCCAGGTCTAACTTGGGTGAAGGGGGTACCCCCTACCACTATCCCACTTCTGAGGCTTTTCTTTATGAAGACTCAAAACAGGCCAAACAATTTTAAAACCTACAGGGGCCAGGGAGCCAAGATAACCAAAAGATACAGGTTGGCTATAGAACTCTGGCCGGTTTTCAAAGCACATCCCCTGCCTGACAAGCAGAGGCAGCTGCTTCTCAACTACTGCCAGTCATTGTCAGGTGTGAATAAGAGCTCTGTGTACTGATGTCATCCCATTTTTTCCTCCAAGGGGGAAAAAAAAAAAACAAACCAGAAATCCAGATTCTTAAGTGAAATCTTCCAATTTTCAAATATTAGTAACTAATTCTTCTTCTTCTTCTTTTTTTTTTTTTTTGGTTCAAAAACACCCTTCAATCAAACACAACACATCCATGGATAGTATCCAGACTTCAGGTCTCATTCAGCCCATGCACAGCTGGTTTACAACCTCTGGCCTAAACAGATGGGATTTATGAAAATTGAAACCACCATTTTGCACCGACAAGATTAGTAAATGTTAAGAAATCTGTTCAAATCAAATGTTGCCAAAGAAGTTGAGTAACAAGAACACTCAGACACAGCTACTGGGAGTGCTGATTGGAATAGCCATTCTGGAAAATAAATGGTGTTATCTTGTAAAGATTAAGATATGCATATCCTATTACTTAGTAGTTCAACTGCTGGGCATATGCTCTAGGGAAATCATTGCAGACGTGCACAAAGAAACATACATAAGAATGTTGATAACCACATTGTTTATTCCAGCAAGAAACCAAATGTCAATTACCAGAAGAATAAATAAGTTGTGCACACTCATAGAATAGACTGTAAAGAATAAAAGTGCTACCAATTAACACGGATCTGGTATTAGATTCGCATGACCTCCAAGGTCTTTCCCTCTCTACAGTGAAACACTCCTGGATATTACTAACCTACTGCTAGTGGAACTTTTACTCATCCAGAAGCTATAAGCATCACATGCTTTGTACTCTGCTGGGTACTGGGAAAGCAGTAGCGAACCAAACAGATAATGTCCCTGCCCTCACAGTGTGGTTGGAGACAACAGTAAGTAACTAAACACGCAAATAGAAAACTGGTGAAAAAGCAGGGTGCCATGAGAAAGCTCCATGGAGGCAGAACACTGTGCAGATAGAGTAGGGAGGAATACAGAGAGTTAGGGACATAGTCCCTCTGCATGTTCAGTAGCCCAGTCATGTCTGACTCTTTGCAACCCTGTGGACTATAGACTGTCAGACTCCTCTGTCCATAGGGTTTTCCAGGCAAGAATACTGGACTGGGTTGCCATTTCTTACTCCAGGGGATCTTTCCAACCCAGGGTTTGAACCCATGTCTCCTGCATCTCCTACATTGCAGGCAGATTCTTTACCACTGAACCATCTGAAAAGCCCTTGTCTTCTCCACAGAAAAGATATTAAAATCAAGACTTGAGAAGTTATACAGGACAAGAGAGCAAAGGGAACAGCCTACAAAGGCCCCGAGCTTGGAAAGAGCTTAGACGCTCAGATGTTCAGTATGGGAGGAACATGGAACAGTAACACTCAAAGGCTTGCTAGCAATAGGAATAAAATGTGTTCAACCCACTCAATTTTCAAGATGGTTGGCAAGCCAGAATGATGTATGGAATCTAAATGACAGAACAAAACTAACTGGATTTAATCCACAGGCTCTTGCTGCATTAACACAAAATCCTATCAAACTACCCATTGGCTAGAAGGAAAAGAAAAGTAAGCTTCAATTTCTCCCTTCTACTCACACTGAGGCTTCAGATAATGTTAAGCCCAGACACTTAGGGGATCAGAATTCATTACAGTTTCAGATATCGACAATAGACAAATTCACTGGTGATACTGATGCAAAAAAGGTATTATAAGCATTCAGTAGTTGCTTTTATCATGGTTTCTAAATCATATATTGTTGTATCTCTATGTCATTTCCATATATACATACACACACCAATACCCATGCATACATATATACTACTGCTGCTGCTGCTGCTAAGTCGCTTCAGTCGTGTCCGACTCTGTGCAACCCCATAGACGGCAGCCCACCAGGCTCTCCCGTCCCTGGGCTTCCCCAGGCAAGAACACTGGAGTGGGTTGCCATTTCCATCTCCAATGCATGAAAGTGAAAAGTGAAAGTGGAGTCGGACACTACCCCATGGACTGCAGCCTACCAGGCTCTTCCGTCCATGGGATTTACCAGGCAAGAGTACTGGAGTGGGTTGCCGTTGCCTTCTCCACTCATATGCTACAGTTTTACTTAATTTTTTAATCTGCTATGTTAATTATAAACAGGGGAACAACAGGCAACCTTGCAACAGCCCACCACGGGCCTCATAGTACACACCACCAGCTTTTAGGAATAGGCAGGCAGGGTTTTAATCTCAGTAGTTACTTTTGCCAAAAGCCATCCATAACTAATTTTGCAGTCAGATTCCACAAGACCTATTCAGTTTGGGTAAATCTTATGGAACATCTCATTTCCTTTCAATTTTTCATTAGTTTGAATTAAAAATCTTTGAAAAGCTAACAAGCATGGCTTGTATTGATGTTTCTAAATTGAAACACAGCAGCATTCTCATTCCTTTTGCTGTTTACAGAAACGGATCCCACTTTCTTTTCTCTCTCAGTCTGAAACCCCTTTTTATCCAGAGTTAGTTTTGCAATGACCTCTCTGTGCTCTCATACAGCATGACTCAATCTTGCTCCAAGCAAAAGATGGAGACAATGACTTCTTTTCTAGCACATAATTCTAGGTGCACTGAGCATTTGCATCTTAAGCTCATATAGCTCCCAATTCAGAGAGAATTAGCATTCATTTCAAATGAACTAGCAAGCACGGAAGGGTGGGCAGCAAGGATGCAGAGCAGAAGTGTCCTGGAACTTTGGGCAAATGAATTCTCTTGCAGGATCCACACCTGCATCAGGTGTCTATGAAATTTAAATGAAAAAAGATTGTACACTTTTATGTGTCGTCCACCTATAGAGCTCACTGGATTCATAAAGTCTATTGTTTTCTGCTCTCAAATTCTTTCTAAAATTGTGAGGACAAATCTTCCTTGAGTTTCTGAACACTGCCTATTTTTTTATCTTCTCTTGCCTCCCTGATCATGTCCAACCATTCATTCATTCAACAAATATTTGCGAGCACCCATTAAGTGCCAGGGATTGTGCTGAGCATGAGGGTTAGCTGGTGGGAGGGGTACGTTAGGGTTTGCGATCTTTCACCCCTGACCCACATCTCTGTAAGAGGGTTGCACATTCACTCAGCACAATGTAATTTGCTGTGCATCCTGGAGGCTGCTTTCAGGTTGGCCTTGTGTCAAGCCCTAGCCAAAGGAATGGGAGCAGGCGTGACACACACCGCGTTCAGGCAGAAGCTTTCAGAAGTAGCACCAGTTTCTGCAGACCTCTTGCACATCCGAATAACAGCATGTCCCAGATAAAGACTGTTCTCTCCACTGAATCCTGGAATGAGAAAGTACATGGAGCAGATGGCTGCCTGGCACACAGCCACTGTTGACCTACAGTAGAACATGAGTATTACAAGGGTAAAAAGGAAGTGTTTGTTTCCGAAAAACACTGAGATTATGGGGCAGTTTGCTACTGTTGCAAACTAAACTAATGACTTTATTAATGCAACAAAACCAGACTTGATCATTGACCTTAAAGATCTAATAGTCTAGGCAGAGAAGTCAGAAAACAAGCATATGAACCAGTTAATAATTATGTCACGATCCAATAACATCTCTTTATTCTACCCCAACTCCTCTTCCTCACTTAATAAAAGGTGATGTGGGTCCTCTATCCTGGCCACATTATCTCCTTTGACAACCTACCTATTCCTACTTTTCATAGCTTCACATCTCTTCAAGTGACACTCCAATGCCAGGTCCATACTTTCAGGAGACAGCCGGATATCATGCCTGCAGGATACTTTTGTATACTCAGAATGACTAGAACCAAATATATCTATTATTTGTCACAGTTTCTGTGGGTCAGGAATTCAGGTAGGGCTTAGCTGAGTGGTTCTTCTCTGGTGTATCTTGATAGTGCTGAAACAGTAAGTGAGGGGCTGCACCTCTGCTCCAGTATATCTCTCTCTGAGTGTGGTCTTAGGGTCTCTTTGTGATCTTTCCATAGTGACAAGTTTGGGCTTTCTTACAGTATGGCAACCTCTGGACAGTCAGGTTCTTTACATGGTGACTGAAGATTCAAGGGTGAAATCATTCCAGACAGCATGGAAGAAGTTGGGTCACTTTTTATGGTTGCCCATGAGAGGTTACATGTGCCACTTTTACCAATTCTTTTGGTTCCAACTGAATGATAAGCTCACTCCAAATCAAGCGTAGGGGAATTAGACTTTATTTTGATGTGGTTGGATAGAAGACACTGTTGTGATCATCTTAGGAAAATACATTTTCCCCCACCAACCCTCAGATCCTCTTCTCAACTTTTCTGAGACTGTAAGAAATCTGCCATTTTATTTTTACAATTGTCCTCTGCTTTCTGCTCTAACAACACTATCTTCATGATCAGGCTCAGATAAGTTTCAATATGAGTAAATAGTGATGTTACTCCAGTGTCTCTTTGTTGTCTTCACTCTATCCAGTCTCTCTTCCTAAACACAGCCCTGATCATGTCACACATCTGTACAGTAGATGACACATAGTTGGTGTTCATTAAACATTGGGTTTTCCTTTAAATTTTTAGGTATGAAAAGCCCTTGGTCTGACATTGAAAGCCTTCCATAATATTCATTAATCCTTTCAACAATATTTATTGAGCATTCACTCTGCCAGACACTGCTCTAGGAGCTGAGGATAAAATGGAGACCAAGAATATGTTCCCTGCCTTCATGGGGTTTCTGTGTAATGGAAGAAAGGGGTAAACATTCATTTAAAATTTTTAATGTTTTGAAGATTTATCTGTTTACCAGATAGATACGGTCCTAATCTTTCCTAGGTGGAATGGCATTAATATAATATTAATATGACAACATTTTGTCATATTTGACACAACAAATTGAATTTTCAGACACTTGACCTTTTGAAATACCTACTCTGAATAATCTAGATTTTGTATTTATTCCCCTTTTGTGTCCAGAAAGTTTCCATTTCTACATTTTAGTTTATGTTGGTCTCTTTGTCTAGGATTCTTGTTCCTCCCCAATCTTCAAATTTTATCTCAAATTCTATACACTATAAGAAATGTCTTGTTCTGCTCTCCATTTGTGGAACTCTTCTTCTTCACACCTCCACAGCATACCGTATGCATCTCCCTCAGGCTACTTTCACCTACTACTTTGTATGCTAGACACAAGGACTTGAGTGTCTTCAGTTCAGTTCAGTTGCTCAGTTGTGCCTGACTCTTTGCGACCCCGTAAATTGCAGCCCGTCAGGCTTCCCTGTCCATCTAACACTTAAATATTCTAGCAGGGGAGTCTTTACTCCCCTGCTAGAATAATGAGCAGCTGAATTCAAGGACTATGTCCAACTCATCTTTATTGATCTTTGTTACCTATACTTAATGATAGATACTCAATATTTATCTAAGTAATGGAGAGTCTAGGAACAAACTGGAGAAAATACTGATCTATTGGTATATTAGGAGTATTGCAGAATTATTTGGTTATAAATTCTCAGAAATCCAACTCAAATTGGCTTAAGCAAAAAGTGAAAGCATTGGCTGATGTAATTAAGTCCATGAATTGTCACTATGCTGCTTTGTTCTCCAGCAGGATCTCAAGTTGCCCACCAGGCTTATAGTCTGTGAGCTCACAACTCCCTAGGAAAGAGAATAACCCTTTGCTAAGTTCCAGGAGTGAGTGTCATTGACTCAGCTGAGGTCACATGCACAACCCTGGAGACATCACTGTGGCCCAGGGATGTGATCCTCTGCACCACCCACCCTAGGAGAGCTAGAGGACTGACGAGGCTCTGGAGAGGAGGAGGGATGGACTGTCAAGAAGAGCTGTGAGAAAAACAGTCTGATGGGAAATTAAAGAGTGGACTGATGACAATGACTGATGAAAGAGAGGAGTCCGAAATGACACTTGAACTGGGACCTTAATTCTTTCTTTGCAGGCAAGATCAGCAAAAGCAGTGGAGGACGCATCCTGTGAGAACTAACCTGAAAGCCATGGGCAACAGTTGGACAGGATTTGTCATCAGGACCACACAACAGTGAGGGAATCACTGATCAACAATAGAACAGGAATTAGGACCCTCAAGTGATCTTCCTGGCTCTGCCACTGACCTCTGCATGATCTTAGGCAAATCACTTAACCTTCCTGGACCTCAGTTTCCTCATGTCTAAAATAAGCCAGGAGGACTGGGTGGTCACTGACTTCCTTTTCCGTTCTGACATTCTGCACTGTTATTTCTGGAGATGAGAAGAGCTCATCCTTCCTCATAATAGCTCTGGAATTCACTTCTCCCTGCCTCGTGGCCCAGGTCTTCACAGAGTCACAAAGTACGAATTCTGTTCCACATTTCTGTCATAATTATGAGCAGATCTCATTAGCCTGAATCCACAGCTCTGTCTCTTCAACAACTTTAACAGCACAAGAAGAAACCACATTCATTAGGCCTAGACTCAGTTATACTATGCTCTTGCTCCCTGAGAACTGCTTTCTAGATGCTTCAGGGACAGAACCTCACTGGGGAAGAGAAATCAATTTCTCTGTCTGTCTATCTGTCTGTCTCTCTTTCAGTCTCTCGCTCTCTCTCACACACACACACAGAGACACCTCCTTTTTTTTTCTCCCAAAGGCTGAAGTTCTACCAATTTCAGGCAACTCTAGCAAATTCCAGATGAGTCATTTTCCAAAATCTCTCTGGTCAGTACTACCTCTTAGTGTCAACTTCCTATGTGCAGAAAATAAAAATAAAACACAATAAAATAAGAAGACCTGAAATTGATGGGCTTTGGCTGGCTTCTGAAACACAACTCCATTTTATTTATGATGGTTACTAGGAATTGTTTTCAAAGCCCTGTGCACCTCTACTGCAAAGATGTCTTGAGGCTGAGGGCAGAGGAGGAGAGACTGGCTCTGAATACTGAGGGCCTTGGTCAGAACACCAATTCACATTTGTGTTTTTACTCCTAAGGGCTGTGCTGTGTGCACAGTTGCTCAGTCATGTCCAACTCTTTGCGACCTTGTCATCCACCAGGCTCCTTTGTCCATAGGGATTCTCCAGGCAAGAATAATGGATTGGATTGCCATGCCCTTCTCCAGGGGATCTTCCCAACCCAGGGACTGAACCCAGGTCTCCCGCATTGCAAGTAGATTTTTTACCAGCTGAGCCATCAGGAAAGCCCAAGGTCTACAGTGTCTATTATTATACCCATTTCTCACAATAACTCTGTGGGTACGTACTACCATTATTGTCATTTTACAGACACAGCAACTGAGGCTTAGATAAAGGAAATGACTTAAAAAAAAAAAAGTTTATGTTTCAACTGGCCCAAAAATCTGTGTCTCCTCAGGCTTTTACTTCAGTGATTTTTCTCAAGATTAACAAATAGGATTATCTTCATATGTCATTTTAGTCTATTGAGGGTGGCTAGCCAGATACCTGGGCTTTGCTGATAGCTCAGCTAGTAAAGAATCCACCTGCAATGCAGGAGAACTTGGTTCAATTCCTGGGTCGGGAAGATCCCCTGGAGAAGGGATAGGCTACCCACTCCGGTATACTTGGGCTTCCCTGGTGGCTCAGACGGTACAGAATCCACCTGCAGTGCAGGAGACAATTTGATCCCTGGATTGAGAAGATCCCCTGGAGGAGGGTATGGCATCCACTCCAGTATTCTGGTCTGAAGAATTCCCATGGACAGAGGTGCCTGGTGGGCTAGAGTCCATGGGGTCACAAGGAGTTGGACACGATTAAACAACTAAGCACAGCATAGTACAACCAGATACTTATCACTGGAAAGGATTCTAAAGTTATGCCTGGGGTTGTGATTGACTAATAATGTCCAGCATGGCATGGATAAGACATTGGGAGAGAATGTGCCAGCTGTTTACCATTTTATACTATATCATGGTATCTATCAGTCAGTCAGTTCAGTTGCTCGGTCATGTCCGACTCTTTGCGACCCCATGAATCACAGCATGCCAGGCCTCCCTGTCCATGCCAGCTCCCGGAGTTCACTCAGACTCACGTCCATCGAGTCAGTGATACCATCCAGCCATCTCATCCTCTGTCGTCCCCTTCTCCTCCTGACCTCAATCCTTCCCAGCATCAGAGAATTTTCCAATGAGTCATCTATACTCACACCTTATCCCTGTGTTTCAGCAATCAATAAGACAGATCGCTATATTTCAGAAGTATGTCTTCTTATTGCAAGTAAGCTCAAATAGACTTAAGCCAAAAAGATCATTTTATTAAAAGAACATGGCGAAGTATCTTAGAACCAAATGAATGGAAATGCTGACAGTCTCTCCATGAGCTAAAACCAAGAACCGAACTGTCAGCAGGAACCCAGGCAGACTTCCCCTGTTCTTTTCTTTGCCTTTGTCTGATTCTCCATCTCTGACCCTTTCTTGTCTACCTCCAGCCCCACCTCTTCTTCTCCTTCCCTCCTTCCTTCCTTCTCTCTCCCTCAATATTTCTCTATCCTCCTGAACCACATGTTTATTTGTATCTGCATCTCTCAAGTATCTGCTCCATTCCCTGTGGATCAGTTTTCTCTTCCTTCAGACATATATGACAAGATCAAAAACAGCACTTTCTAATAGAAATACAATGTTCATCAAAAATGTAATTTTAAAAATTTTAGCAGATATATTAAAAATAAGTTTAAAAGGTAAAATCCTTTCTATATATACTTTCCATCCATATAGTCAAAATACAATTTAACTTGATCAACATAAAAGTTTTTAACAAGATAAACTTTTTCCTCATATCAAGTCTTTGAATTCTAATGTGTAGTTAATTTACACTTACACAGTATCTCAGTTTCGACCAGCCACTTTCAAATGATCATTGCTTAGTTGCAGAAAGTAGACAGCACAGATCTAGAGTTTCTTATCTTTGATTCTAGCAACCAGCTAGGAATGGATGGCATCTCTGTATCTTCACTTTAACCTTTTAGGATAGAGAACCTGTCTGGCTCACATTGACTTGGGTGTTCATATCTCATCCTGTCAGCCTTGGCCAGGAGGACAAGAATCACATCCTATAAGCATGGAGGCCAAAGGAAAAGCAGTTCCCAGAGAAGAGGATGAAGGTCTAGCCTGGGTCTCAAGGATATATAATGCAACATTTACAGAGGACTTGTTAGGAAGTAACATTTAGTATCACCTGAGTTCTCTAGAAAATTCCAAAATTTCTCAGTAATCTTGCATTTGTGAGATATAAGATTAACATGCTCCCCAAGGCAAGAAAAACCCAAAAAGAAAAGTGTGCTGCCACCTGGGGGAGATAAGTCAAGGTGCATCCCTAATTCAGGAATGACTCAGACTTACAGATGGCTAACAAACACATGAAAAGATGCCCAACATCACTCATTATCAGAGAAATGCAAATCAAAACCACAATGAGGTAGCATTTCACGCCAGTCAGAATAGCTGCTATCCAAAAGTCTACAAGCAATAAATGCTGGAGAGGGTGTGGAGAAAAGGGAACCCTCTCACATTGTTTGTGGGAATGCAAACTAGTACAGCCACCATGGAGAACAGTGTGGAGATTCCTTTAAAAACTGAAAATAGAACTGCCTTATGACCCAGCAATCCCACTGCTGGGCATACACACCGAGGAAACCAAAATTGAAAGAGACACGTGTACCCCAGTGTTCATCGCAGCACTGTTTATAATAGCCAGGACATGGAAGCAACCTAGATGTCCATTAGCAGACGAATGGATAAGAAAGCTGTGGTACATATACACAATGGAGTATTACTCAGCTATTAAAAAGAATACATTTGAATCAGTTCTAATGAGGTGGATGAAACTGGAGCCTATTGTTTAGAGTGAAGTAAGCCAGAAAGAAAAACACCAATACAGTATACTAATGCATATACATGGAATTTAGAAAGATGGTAATGATAACCCTGTATGCGAGACAGTAAAACAGACACAGATGTACAGAACAGTCTTTTGGACTCTGTGGGAGAGGGAGAGGGTGGGATGATTTGGGAGAATGGCATTGAAACATGTATAATATCATATGTGAAACAAATTGCCAGTCCAGGTTCGATGCATGATACAGGATGCTTGGGGCTGGTGCACTGGGATGACCCAGAGGGATGGGATGGGGAGGGAGGTGAGAGGGGGGTTCATTGAAACATGTATAATATCATATGTGAAACAAATTGCCAGTCCAGGTTCGATGCATGATACAGGATGCTTGGGGCTGGTGCACTGGGATGACCCAGAGGGATGGGATGGGGAGGGAGGTGAGAGGGGGGTTCAGGAGGGGGAACACAGGTACACCCATGGCAGATTCATGTTGATGTATGGCAAAACCAATACAATATTGTAAAGTAATTAGCCTCCAATTAAAATAAATAAATTAATATTAAAAAAAAAAAAGACTCAGAGCTGCCCAGAGAGAAGACACTACCATGCAGAATAAGTGTTAGCCACTCAGTCGTGTCTGACTCTTTGAGACCCCAGGGACTGCAGCCCACCAGGGTCCTCTGTCCATGGGATTTCTCAGACAAGGACACTGGAGTGGGTAGCCATTTTCTTCTGCAGGGGATCTTCCCTACCCAGGGATTGAACCTGAGTCTGCTGCATTGCAGGCAGATTCTTTACCATCTGAGCCACCAGGGAAGCCTCATGATAATAAACTCAGACTGCTGGATCAGAAGTCAGAGGCAGAGGCTGGGAAACATACATTATTATGACCACTTCCTTAGGTTCAGGATTCATCTTCAAGAACCAAATTAATGCAGAAAGGACAATCCCATGCAGCTTGGGAATTTTCCCTGGCCCTCTGCCCTGGCACTCCCACCCCTCCCCCCCAGGCCTGTGGATCATGCCATTTGCCAACATCAAGAGTCCCCTTTATATAGATGCCTCTCAGTTACACCATTTTTGTGGGAACATCCAGTAATCTCTGACTTTGTTTATGGAAGCTCTTTAATATGAAGAAGGCTTAAGTCCTTAATGAGAGCAGAGGAAACAGCTGTTCTTTCTCTCTTCAGGACACCCAGGCCTCTGAAGGAGGCCCTTAATCAGCTATGAACATTTTATGAGGTGACTGTGTCAACTGTCTGTCACGGCACCCCAGCCAAATGTGTTCACATGGCCCCCAGGTAATAACAGTGACAGAGAAAGATGGCCAGCACTGCACCTGATAGCTACTCTGGGAACAGCAAACGGTGGGGAGGCGGTCAAGTGAGTTTCCCCGAAGCCAAGCCACACTATCGGTGCTTCTCAGCGTGTGCTCTAAGGACGACAGCTTTCTGCTGCTTTAATGCTTTCTAAAGCTTCACACCGCTCTTAGGATAAAATCCAAACTCACGATCATGGCCTACAAGGTGCTATATGATCCAGCTCCTGCCTGACTCTCTGACCTCATGCTATAGTTCATTAGTCAATACTGGTCTCCTTTCTGTTCCTGGAACATGGTAATCCCACAGAACCTTTACCTAGAATCTCCTTTCCCAGTTCTGTGCATAGCTGGTTCATTCTCATGCTTCAAGAATCAACTCCAATGTCAGTCCTTCACAGAGGCCTCCTCTGACCCCTAAGCATAAAGTAACCCGTTACCCTCCCTGCAGGCCATTCTTCAACCCATTGTCTACTTCATAGTATTCTTCCCAATTTGGAACGGTCTTATTTATTCACCTTTATCTTCTCTGATAAAGATTACACTGAGATGTTTAGCTCCTTACAGGTAAGAACATATCTAACTTATTAACTGCTGGACCCCAGGGTCCAAGACAGTGACTGGCACATAGTAGGATCTCAAGAAATATATGTTGAGTAAATAAATAAACAAACAATCTTATGTTTTCCAGATTCTCTAAATCACATCCTCTAAAAGCAGTGCCTGGAATCAGCATTTTCCACACGTACCTCAGATGATTTGTATATACCCTGGAGTTAGAAAAAAATTGCGCTGGGACTCTGAGGCACATTAGAATTTAAGACTCTTCAAGATTTGCGGCTCAATTTGTTCTTCCTGTGACTATTCATTGAACAATGATCATTAGGGGTGTGGGCTAACAAGCTTGATTCAAAGAAGAGCCAGGCAGGTCTTTTTCTTCACTGCTATCCCCACACTTAGCAGAGTCTGACATAAAAGTGAAGTGAAAGTTGCTCAGTCGTGTCTGCCTCTTTGTGACCCCATGGACGATACAGTCCATGGAATTCTCCAGGCCAGGATACTGGAGCGGGTAGCTATACTCTTCCCCAAGAAATCTTCCCAACCCAGGGATTAAACCCAGGTCTCCCACATTGCAGGTGGACACAGGGCCTACAGTAAATATTCAATAATAAATATCAGCCAGTAAACAAAGTGATGAGCACTAATATGACTTCCAGGGAATGTGCTAGACACCAAATATATGAAGTTGGTACATGAGGAAATCGAGAGATTTCCATGTTTACAGATTTGCATATAATTACAAGGTGCTCAAAGTCTAGAGCAAAGGCAAAAAAGAAATGAACATTTATATTTATATGTTATATCTACAAGGTGCTGTGGGCTTCATAGTGAAGATAAGTTTTGAGTTACACCATGTTTTATTTCTTCAGTATTCCCTGGATAACCTCTCATATAGATTAAATGTAGGTAAAATATTCTAGTTTTTTTGACATATGGTTCGGTTCGGTTCAGTTCAGTCACTCAGTCATGTCCGACTCTTTGTGACCCCATGAACTGCAGCACGCCAGGCCTCCCTGTCCATCACTAACTCCCAGAGGTCACTCAGACTCATGTCCATCAAGTCCGTGATGCCATCCAGCCATCTCATCCTCTGTCATCCCCTTCTCCTCCTGCCCCCAATCCCTCCCAGCATCAGAGTCCTTTCCAATGAGTCAACTCTTAGCATGAGGTGGCCAAAGTACTGGAGTTTCAACTTTAGCATCATTCCTTCCAAAGAAATCTCAGGGCTGATCTCCTTCAGAATGGACTGGTTGGATCTCCTAGAGTCCAAGGGACTCTCAAGAGTCTTCAAACACCACAGTTCAAAAGCATCAATTCTTCGGTGCTCAGCCTTCCTCACAGTCCAATTCTCACATCCATGCATGACCATAGGAAAAACCATAGCCTTGACTAGATGGACCTTAGTTGGCAAAGTCATGTCTCTGCTTTTGAATATGCTATCTAGGTTGGTCATAACTTTTCTTCCAAGGAGTAAGCGTCTTTTAATTTCATGGCTGCAATCACCATCTGCAGTGATTTTGGAGCCCCCAAAAATAAAGTCTGACAGTGTTTCCACTGTTTCTCCATCTATTTCCCATGAAGTGATGGGACCAGATACCATGATCTTTGTTTTAGGAATTTGTTTCATGGCTCCGTCATTTTCCTAACTGCACAAAATTAAGTGAACCTCTCAAAGCTTCAATTTTGTCATGTACCAACTTCATAGGGCTGAGGTGAGAATTAAGATAAATCAATACACATGAAAAGCTTAACCCAGTACTTGAGACATAGTAAGCACTCAAAATATATCAGCTAGTATTATCATGTAGTTTTACTCCCTCTAAACCTCACATCCAGGCTTCTACTTCATGCACATGGAAGAAAAATATGTTTTGAGAAATTCACTTATCAACAGCTAAAGCAAAAGAAAAGGTAAGTCCCAGCCTTTGCCCAAGTTAGTATAAATCCCAGGTTATCAGAATCTGAAATTAATTGACTTTCTTCTCCTTGTGACATTGTATTTTAGAATGGAAGTCTTTCTCCCTAGATGGGAGAAGAATTTGTTACATCACACAGAATGGTATCCCCATGGCTTGCTGAAGCTTCTGCTAAGAAAAATTTTATTATAATAAAACCACATGCACAAACGAAAATCTTCTGTTATGTGAAACTTTGATGTCAGTTAAAAAACAAAAAAGAACTCTTATGTAGGTAGATTATTGTCCACGCCTTTGATAGACTTTGAACCTCACAAAATGTAGGGCAATGAATTTGTTAATATCTCTCCAGTAGCCAGTAAATTTCTGGAAAATAGCATCTGGGCTTTGTGGCTACAGAAACCATATATCCTGGTTTACTAGGGATAGTTTCAGTTTATACCCATCATTACTATTTAATTAACTCCAATACTTTGGCCACCTGATGTGAAGAATTGACTCATTTGAAAAGACCCTGATGCTGGGAAAGATTGAGGGCAGGAGGAGAAGGGGACAGCAGAGGATGAGATGGTTGGATAGCATCACCGACTAAATGGACATGGGTTTGGGTGAACTCCAGGAGTTGGTGATGGCCTGGCGTGCTGCAATTCATGGGGTCACAAAGAGTTGGACGCAACTGAACGAATGAACTAAACTGAATAACAGTACTTTCTGACCTCTCAAAATTGTTTCAGTTTGGGTGACAATTATATGGTCACCCCAGTCATGGTTCTTCATGGCACCCTAGTGGAGAACCCACTGCCGAATGTGGAGGAATAATGATGAAAAAACTGCACATGCAAAGCCCTTGCTATGTGCTGGGCGCTATGCTGATCACTCACTCTGCATTCTCACTCACTGCCCCCAGCTGGGTTCAGATAAGACTTTCAAAAGACTTGGTCACAGGAAAGATGACAGTGCACTTCCTCAACTATATTCAACATAAAAATAACTACATGTGGCAAAACAAAATTTAAAAGCCTGCATGCATTTTGAAATTAAAATAGCTTCTTTCTTGATGTGTCATTGCAAAATTCAGAATTCATTAATCAAAGCTGAAGTTCTCACATTTCTTTTCCTTCTTCTCTGGTACCTTGAGAACATATTCAGTCTGCCTGTGCTCACAAATCTAGACCTGTCCACAATAACCCAGCAAGTTAGGGGTCCTTGCACCCACTTTGTAAATAAAACATCTGAAGTTTGGAGAAATCACCCCACTGTCCCACCCTATTTCCTTGATTTTAACATCTCTGGAATAAAGATAATCTCATAATGGATGTATATTTTTAATGCAGTACATTTTCTGTGACCCATCTTTATTACCTTAATGATGTTTCTTATTACTGATAGGTTCTTAGGCTCCAGGATATATAATGAATAGGGGAGCTGACATTCAAATCTGTTCCACCTGATTCCTAACCCTAACCACTGTGCAACACTGCAGTTAATGATTATTTATTTAATATCATTATAAGTGAAGAGAAAAATTATTAATAACACTTAACTGGTTATGCTGGTAGTCCCAAAAGTAAAAGAATCCCCACTTCCACAATTTTCAGGCTTTCAACTCCTCCTTTCTAATATTCTGTGTAACTAGGAGGTGGGGATGGGAATGAGGAGATAAAAATAGAGAGTGAGAAGGTAATAATTAAAGAGTGAGGAGAGGTGTCTAGAAAAAACAAGGCAGGAGAGCAATGGTTCCCAAATTAGGCTTTCTGATCTCACATTTTTCAGGGAACAGACACTGCAAACTGTCAGTAGATTAGGTCCTGCTTGACTTTGACCCTAATTAATTATTCTGTCTCAGTTTCACCATCTGTGAAATGGACATGAAAAGTGTTATTGCTGTGAGCATCAAGGAATTATTACAGGTAAAGCACTTAGAAAAGGGCCTGGCACAATATAAGTCCTCAAAAAGTATTATCTATTCTTAGCCATCTCCTCAGTCTCATTTGGGGCCACTTCTCCACCACAGACACAAACACATACACACACACACACACACACACACACACACACACACACACACACACACACATTCCCTAGCCATGTTGTTTTTTTTCCAGTTATTCCAACAAGCCAAGTTCTTTGACTTCTTTACAGTCTTCACACACAATGTTCCTTCTTCCTAGGTGTTCTTCCTCTCCTCTTTGAAGTGCCAATTCATGTTAATGCTATGAGCCTTAATAAATTATCACCTCCTCAGAGAAGTCTTTCCTAACTTCTTCAAACAACAGTCTCTCTCTGTCTCTTTTATATTTCTCTGCTTATTTCCTTCAGAGCCCTCATTGGAATCTAAAATGGTGATATTTATTGGTCTGTTTCATTATATACTTATTTCCTGCCACTTACCCTCAAAGGGATGTTAACTGTCTCACTAGTGTTGTGTCCTTGCACCTAGCACAGCTCCTGGCATGATGGATGCTCAATAAAGATTTGTTGAATTTCATTTCCCAAACTCAATAAATGAAAACTTCAGATTTTAAATCGAGGTCAGGATACAGCCAGAGGCTCCCTGTGCAAAGGGAAATGGTTTGTTGTGCAAATAGATCTCTCTCCCAGAGGAACTTTGGTCACCAAAGATCTCTGAGCCTATGATTTGGCATTCCAATCCCAGCACCCCCTCTCATTTATCTCTTGTCATCTATACTTATCTAGTAAGAGTTAGATTGCCCTGTTCATGCATTTGATGAGTTGTGTCCATTTGTGACATCCTAAGGAGAAGGAGTCTTCCAATGTACATTTGATCAGAAATAAATCAAAATTGACTCAAAAAACTCTCATTACTTGTGCTGTTTGGGGAGCAATAGTTTATTGAAAACTTTACCACATGGCTTCCTAAATAAAACATTTTCAAATCAATGCCCATGGAATTTGGAGAGCTCAGAATTAGGTTAGGGATTTTCCTGTCCTTGACAGAGACAAAGGGGTTATCAACTTTCTTGTACATAAGGGTTACCTACAGATCTGTTTAAAATGCACGTCTCAGGCATCTCCTTCCCTAAAGAGACTAAATCAATGGAACTTTTGTTATTATAGTATTCAGATACATAGATAAATAGATAGAGCTAGAGATATACCTTTTATAACTGCTGACATGCTCGATGCTGTGATAAACAGCTGTATACATATATATTATTTATGTAATCCAGCTAACAAACCTCTGATGTAAGCACTTTTTCCTCCCCCTTTATAAAGAATCTGGAGCTGAAAGAAATTAGGTACTTTCCCTAAGTCACACAACTCACGAATGGAGCTAGGAAGTCTAGCTACTAAAATTGGCCTGTGCACCAGCAGCTTCAGCCTCACCTGGAAGTTTGTAAGAAATGCAGACTCTTTGGCCCCACTTCAGTCTTCCTGAATCTGAATCTGCATTTTTAAATCAGATCCTCAACTAACCTAAGTGTACATTTAAGTTTGAGAACCTTACTATAGTTTATCTGATGCAAAGTTGGCACTCTTTTTCATCTCTCTGCTTCTTCAGTAGTTCTCAAACATGAGTTGCCATAGGAGTCACTTGGAATCCTCATTAAACAGACAATTATCCAGGCTCCACCTCCAGAAGTTCTGCTTCAGTGGGTATGTTGAAGCCTAGGCATCTGTATTTCTAACAACAACCCAGGTGGTTCTAAAGTGGATGCTCTAAGGATCCCACTTAGAGACACACATGTAGAAATGGTACAAGCTTCCTTTTCTTCTATTCAGCCATAGAAAAGAATAAAATTTTACCACGTGCAGCAACATGGATGGATTTGGAGGGCATTATGTGAAGTGCAGTAAGTCAGACAGACAAAGACAAATATCATATGATATCACTTACATGTGGAATTTTAAAATAAACTAGTGAAAATAACAACAAACTAGTGAAAATAACAACAAAGAAACAGATTCACAGATACAGAGAACAAGCTAGTGGTTATCGGGGGAGAGAGGGAGGCAGCAGAGGGCCAGCATACAGGTTGGGGAGTAAGAAGTATAAACTATTAGGTATAAGATAAGCTAGAAGGCTATATTGTACAACACAGGGAACACAGTCAACAGCAACTATAGTTCAATTTTTTAAAAGGAAAAGGAAAGACTAGGAAAAAGAGAAAAGGCATCAGCTTCTCTTCCCTGATCTGTTAAGAGTGAAAAGGATCATTTTTCAAATGAGATTCCAGCTATGAAGACTATGCTATTAAGATGGGTTCCTATATTTGCGATGAAAAGAGAGAGAGGACTCCTCAGAACTTGAAACTTGAAGGTAGAAAGACTTGAGAGATCATAGAGTCAAAGCCCCTCCTTTTGCAGGTAAAAAAATTGAGGTTCTTAGGTGACAAATAACCTGGCCATGGTCACAGGGCTCTTGGGAGCAGAGCTAAACCAGATCCCAGGACTCCTGATTTTTTGTTGAAACACAGACCACCAAACACACGGCTTGGCAGCAGGAACAACATAAGGATGATTATAAGGTTCTTAGTATGGAGCAGTAGTTCTAAATGCTTTTACAAATGAATTCAACAACTCATAAAATAGGCACTATTATTCCCAGTATATTGATGAAACAACTGAGGCACAGAGAAGGTAAGCCACCCACTTAGCTAGGAAGTAGTAAAGGCAGGATTCAAAACCTGGCAGTCTGGCCTTAGAGTCCAAACTCTTAAGACAGTGAAGAAACAGAGATGAATGAATGAATGGCTGAGCTAATTAAGTATCAAGTGCCTTCAAACAGTTCCAGAATATATCCCTTCTGTTTCATCTTTCTTTGTCCCTAAACAAATAAGCTCAGAAGCAGATTAGAGTGGGACAGCATCTGATGAAGAGCCTGGGAGTGGGAGTTACAGACCTGAATGCAAACCCAGTGTTTCTGCTCATTGCTGTGTAACTTTGGGAAAGTCAGAAAAGTTACTTAAATCTTAGTTTCCATGTATATACAACAGAAGTAATAACAGTTATAATCGCCAAAGGCTGAGGTAAGGAAAATAAGACAATGCTATTAAAATGCATTCTAGTTTTAAGCACTGCCACACATTGTTACAGCCCATGTTTGGTTTTTAAGTGAACTTAGAGTTGTTTTAATTGCTTTAAAGCCTCCTGAGGATAAGGGACTGTTCCTTGAACTTCCTTATCATTACCACAGTCCCCAACTGGATGTACTCATGAGCCGCTGCTCTGTGATAGGAATCAGCCCAGTCTTGTTACTGTGTTTACATACCAAGGGAGGGAGGAGACTCTCTTCAGGGCATAGTTTCCCTGACCCATCCCTCACCCGGTTTCTCCCTTTGCAGCGAGAATGCAGGACTCTGCAGAGAAACTTCTACCGACTGCAAAAGATGGACTTTGTTTTAGAGGAAAGTTACCTTGGAAAAGAGTTGGGCTAGGCATCACCAGAAGACTTTTACCATTCTGGTTTGCAGTCTTAGGCAAATCATTGCCCTCTCAAGGTCTCTAGATCTATCCCTCTGAAAAATAAGCAGGATAAAGGCTGAGCTCTCTCAGGGCTCTTGCCAGTACTAACATTCTAATTCCTTGAATCTTTATTCAATGACTCTCAAATTGCCCATCCACCCCTCTTAAGCTTCACTGTGGGATACTGATGGGGAATGACAGGATCTCAGGAAATGGGCGGTGTGTAAGAACTGCTAAATATAACATCTCTAAAAACCACTAGAGGTACTACACTGAGCACCTACTATGTGTCACATGCTGTGCTGATACTTACATATATATGTAACTTTCACAGCAAGTTGAAGGTGGGTATTATTGTTCTTGCTTCCCTGGTGGCTCAGTCGGTAAAGACTCTGTCAGCAATGTGTGAGACAAGTTCGATCCTTGGATAGGGAAGATCCCCTGGAGGAGGAAATGGCAACTCACTCCAGTATTCTTGCCTGGAAAATTCCATAGACAGAGAAGCCTGGAAGGCTACAGTCCATGGAGTTGCAAAAGAGTTAGACACTCCTGCATTATTGTTCTGATCTTACAGATGAAAAAAATGAGGCTCAGACAGCTTAAGATATATGCCCAAGTTCACATAGGAGGCATAGATGAGATATGATTTTTTTGTGATTCAGGACATATTATGAAGCTTAAAAAGTGATAAGTAATATGTAATTGTACACATTAATGTATATTAATAAAATTAATCTGAGAAAGGAGAAATGCAAGTACAACTGGGACACATTAACATTATGTGTCTCTGTATCAATATCTATGTAATGTAAAGATAAATCATAAAATTTTTAAGTTGTTCCTTATAGCAAGAAGGAAGGAAATAAGTGGCAGGGACTTTCAAAAACAATATATCTTGTTGTACAAAGTACAAAATTCAAGGTAAATGAAGCAAAGATATTTAAATATGTAACCATTTGTTGGTATGATCACAGAACTATTCAAAGCACAGTTAATTGAATGCACATCTTCACTAGGATACATTCTAAGGACAAAGGAAACTGGGGGGAAAAAGTTGTTTTTAGTAATTGTATTGATGGTGGTAGTGTTGGTATTATAAATTAAAGACTGTTGTGAGATGAGTCAAAGAATAATTTTGTATTAATATACAAAATCAAGATTTTCAACATGGGAGAAAGGTAAGACAGGTGGAAGATAGATGGTAGTGAGTAAAAGCCCTGTAATGGTGAATTTGAATAAAAGCTATCTGTACGATATGTATCAGTATGATACATATTTCCTCTTTCTGGCCACAGAAAAGGCCTAAAACAGTGCAGAAGCACTGAGCACTTCTTGTGCCTAGATTGATATCACTAAACACCATTTCTCACAAAAAGAAATCAAGCCTCCTTGGAGAAATGACAGATTTCATGTCTGTGGCAGGAAATGTACAAAATGAGCCTGGAAAATTTGTCATCCAGAGAGCAAAGAAGCTATCAAAGATGATGACGATTATACCAAAAGGATTTAAGAGCCAACTTGAAAAGACTCCCATCAGCCAAGATGGAATAATTTGCGTAGCTAACCGACAAATCATATCTAATATATTTAAATTTATGATCTTTAAAACACTCATTAATCACTCATAGTGGTTGCTGTGGTTCTAACATATTATTTAGAAAACTGGTAAATAAAGGAAAATAATTGAGTATTAATTATATTTTTCTCTAAGAACTATGCCCCAGCATAACCAAACAGTTAACAAGGGAAATTTTCTCTGCAGAGAAATATTCTAGCTAATAATAAAATAAAAGATGAAATACGGAATTAGTCCATGCTATTTTGCAATACAAATTAAAGGATCTGGGCAGTGATCAGTGATTACTCATACCGCAGAGAGACAATCTGACAGAAGAACAGAGCACCACCAATGAACCACAGTCCCCCCAAAAAACTGATTAGGAATGCAATCAAACCTCAACATCCAGCTACCCATTTACAGCAGGCACAAGGGACAAGGAATCCGTAAAATGCCACCACAGAGATGTCATCAGTAAGATCAAGGTGGGAGAAACTCTACATGACACCCACTCATTTTCTTCTACAAAATGTTTGCAAGAAAAAATTTTTAAAAGAGAACAATAAAGGGAAAAGCTTATAGATGCCAAGGGACCTAAAAGGCATAATAATCAATCACAATGTGTGAACTTTATTTGGATTCTGATTCAGTGAACAAATTAAACAGAAATTTTTAAAATAAAACATGGAAAACTGCACAAACATCAATTATTTGATGATGTCAGTCACTTTAATGCATCATAATATATAATTACAAATATGATATTTCTGTTAATATTTCTAAACTTATATTTTAGATTAAAGAGCACTTATATTTTTTAAAAATATTTAAGATATTTATAGATGAAGTTAAATGCTGCCTAGGATTGCTTCCAAATGATACAGGGGAGACAGGCTGTGAACTGATGGAGCTGATGGCAGGCTTCATGATACTGTTCTTATTTTTTAACAAATTTGAAATTTTCCACAATAAAACAGTTAGAAACAATACTCTCAACATGCCGCTGATGGAAAATGCTAGATGGGTGGCCCTTGTTCTGTGGCTCCTGTATCTCAAGGAGTTGACAGTGATTCACGCACCACCTTGGAACAGCACACACTTGGGTAAAGAACCCTGCTCTCCTCGACGTCATCCTGTTCACAGCCATCGATCTCCACACCCATGGGTTCACTGCACCCAGGGTAAGAGCAGCATAAGAGGAGAGACTTGCAAGTGAAATTAAATGCCCAGTTACAGTCTCAGCTGCAGAAATCAATGTTCCTCCTTTGGAGCCTGAGGTGAGAGATGGCTCCTCAGCCTGAACTGCAGCTCTGAGGGGGGAAACAAGTTGTGTTTGCCTCTTATGTGACTCTGAGTCTACCACAAACTGCTTTCCAGGGCTCAGAGCTTTCTGGTTGGTCCAGACTACCTATATGTTCCCATGGAGCCTACCATAGGCTCCCAGGGCAGTAGGAGGTAATGAAAGAGGAACTGGCCACCAGTTCAGAACCATTTTCTTCCCACAGTCTTGATAGAGCTCCTCAGTTTTCTCTAACTCTGCATCCCAACCATCCTCCCTTTTTCCCTCTTCTCTGCTCCTCCCACTTACCACCTACCCCTCCAAACTATTTGATTCTCCATATTACAGGCAAAATGACCTTCTCAAAGCCCAAAGCCCTTATCAGGTCAGCTTGTCCCAGCTGAAGATCCATTACTCTGAGGCTGAAGACCCAAGCCCTCAACACAGCTTCAAGGGTCTACAACAGTCTATCCTCCTCAGGCCTCCTCTCACACCACACCTTCCACCTTCTCCATTCTATAGCCACACTGGTTTTCCTGACACAGAGACTTTGTACTTGTCCCTCACTCATCATTCAGCAAATATGAGTTGAGAAATTACCATATGCTAGGCATATAAACAACTTTTATTCCTTCACTGATTCTTCAGATCTCAGCTTGAGTGTTAATTTATCATATAAGTCTTCTCTGACTTTCTTTAGTTATGACTTTGTTCTGTTTTTATGCTCTTACAGCATCAGATGCATCCGTACATAGCCCTTTGATGTATGCAAGTGTGTGGTGGTTCTTTGATTTCTTTCTCCTGCCAATAGACTACAAACTCAGGAGAACAAAGATTATGTCTGATTTTGCTCACCGTTAATAAGTCCAAGAACCTAGCACTGTGCCTTGAACACAGTAGGTTTTAGAGTAAAGATGGCCATAAATTCTCTGCAACTTATCATTAAAAAAATGAACTCGCTTTAGCTTCCCCTTAAATCTCGACTAGCCCCATGACTTGCTTTGACCACAAGAATACTGCTAAAATGAGACTGTGTAACCCCTGAAGCTGTGCCTTTAAAAGGACCTACAATTTCTACCTGGGCCGCTTGGAGACCTTTTAGGAATCTAGCAGTCATGCTGTGAGGGTGCCCAAGAAGCCATGTGGAAGGCTCGCATAAAAGGATAAACAGTCCCTTATAACTTACTAGCATCTGAGTGCCCTAGCCAACATCATGTGAAGCAGAATAACCTCCCATAAGATCTTGAAAAATACTCAATTATTGTTGTCTTAGGCCACTAAGGTTTGGCATTGTTTGTCAACAAAGATATATAACAATAACAAAAATAAAGGGTTGGCAAATACTTGTAAAAATGACTGAAGAGTCTCTTGTTCTCAAGTTTTAATTCTTCAAGTCCAATGGGAAGTGTTCCACATTCCATCTGCTGCTAGATGAGGTTAGAGTCCTGCTATAGCTTAGTTGAAAAAAAAGGAAGTCTTTACTGAAGAACTGGGAACACTTCTCAGTCAATAATCCAGAACTGAAGAGATTCCAACCACTGGGAAAACCGTGGCAAAGGTCAAAGAGGCAAGGCAGCCCAACTTGTTATCCCAAGTTCCACTGGGAACCCTGGGCTCAAAGGCACCAAATCTTATCTTCCAAAGAGTCTCTTCAGGCCCTTCTCAGCCACCCTGGACACCTCTAAGAAATGAAATAACCTCCGTGATGAAGCAATCATCCCCATGTAGGGATTATTTGCTCAGACTCTGGAATTAGCTGATCAGGGTGCATATCTCGGTTCTGACACCAGTCTTTGCGAGATACTTCACTTGTGTTAGTCAGCACTTTACGAAGGATATTTCACCATTACAGGATATTAGTTCCCTTTCATCATCACAGCTCACAATATTTTTACTTTATTCCTTTAACACAGAGATATCAGTCTGCATCCATAGCTATTGCATTCAAGGTGATTCTACATATAATACAACCATCAACTACTTCATAATGCTTCTATAACTCCCAGGTTAGACCATTTCCACATTGAAATATGTATTCAGTTCAGTCCAGTTCAGTCACTGAGTCATGTCTGACTCCCTGCGATGCCATGAATCACAGCACACCAGGCCTCCCTGTCCATCACCAACTCCCAACTGAGCACATCAATATATCTGTCTATCATAATGGTTCACAGACGTTTCCATAAAGGGCAAGAAAGCAAGTGATTTACTATAGTTCATACAGTCTCCATAATAACTGCTCGATTTCTGCCATTGTAGCAAGCATCATTCAGGACACTTCAGAGGAACATTGTTGTATTTATTCAGTCACCAAGTCATATCTGACTCTTTACAATGCCATGGACTGCAGCATGCCAGACTTCTCTGCCCTTCAGTATCTCTTGGAGTTTGCTCAAATTCTTGTCCAGTGAGTCAATGATGCCATCCAGCCCCTTCATCCTCTGTTGTCCCCTTCTCCTTCTACCCTCAATTTTTCACAGCATCAGGGTCTTTTCAAATGAGTCAGTTCTTCACATCAAGTGGCCAAAGTATTTGAGCTTCAGCTTCAGCATCAAACCTTCCAATGAATATTCAGGGCTGATTTCCCCTAGCATTGACTGGTTTAATCTCCTCGCTATCCAAGGTCTGTCTCTTATACACATCTAGATGTGTATAAGAGACAGCTATATGGACCTTAGTCAGCAAAGTAATGTCTCTGCTTTTGAATATGCTATCTAGTTTGGTCATAACTTTCCTTCCAAAGAGTAAGCATCTTTTAATTTCATGGCTGCAGTCACCATCTGCAGTGATTTGGGAGCCCCCCAAAATAGAGTCTGACACTGTTTCTCCATCTATTTCTCATGAAGTGATGGGACTGGATGCCATGATCTTCGTTTTCTGAATATTGAGCTTTAAGCCAACTTTTTCACTCTCCTCTTTCACTTGCATCAAGAGGCTTTTTAGCTCTTCACTTTCTGCCATAAGGGTGGTGTCATCTGCATATCTGAGGTTACTGATATTTTTCCCGGCAATCTTGATTCCAGCTTGTGTTTCTTCCAGTCCAGCCTTTCTCATGATGTACTCTGCATACAAGTTAAATAAGCAAGGTGACAGTATACAGCCTTGACGGACTCCTTTTCCTATTTGGAACCAGTCTGTTGTTCCATGTCCAGTTCTAACTGTTGCTTCCTGACCTGCAGGTTTCTCAAGAGGCAGGTCAGGTGGCCTGGTATTCACATCTCTTTCAGAATTTTCCACAGTTTATTGTGATCCATAGTTACTCAGCCATAAAACAGACCACACATGAGTCAGTTCTAATGAGGTGATGAACCTAGAGCCTATTACACAGAGTGAAGTGAGAAAGAGAAAATCAAATATTGCATATTAACACATATATATGGAATCTAGAAAAATAGTACTGATGAACCTATTTGCAAGGCAGCAATGGAGATGCAGACACAGAGAATAGACTTATTGACACAGGGGTAGGGAGGGGAAGAACAGAGTGGGACAGATGGAGAAAGTAACATGGAAACATATACACTATCATATGTAAAATATATAACCAATGGATATTTGCTATATGACTCAGGGAACTCAAACCAGGGCTCTGTAACAACCTACAGGAATGGGATGGGGTGGGATGTGAGAGGGAGATTCAGGAGGGAAGGGATATATATATACCTCTGGCTGATTCATTTTGACATATGGTAGAAAACAAAACCATGTTGTAAACCAATTATCCTTCAATTAAAATAAATAATTTTAATATGTTTTAAAATGAGTATTATGTTTGAGCTTCATTTCATAATAATAAAGGAAGGTTAAAAATATTTGTTATGAAATGGTGCACTGGATCTGAAGAAGCTCAGAGCAAGCACTCTGTATCAGACATCCAACTGCATGGCTTTGAGTTACATGCCCTCCCTGAGCCTCAGATTTTATATATGCACAATAGTTACAATATCAACACCTATCTCTCTTAGATTTACTGTTCAATTCAGGTCAGTCACTCAGCTGCTTCCGACTCTTTGCGACCCCATGAATGACAGCACATCAGGCCTCCTTGTCCATCACCAACTCCTGGAGTTCACTCAAACTCATGTCTGTCGAGTCGGTGATGCCATCCAGCCATCTCAAAGTATTTTTTATCATATAGAAGGCCTGTCTTTAATATTAAAATAATGTGACTTTGTTTTATTAACATATATTAAACGTCTGTACTACTTAAATCGTGTACTTTAGTATCGTCCAAGGGCACCCCACTCAGGTACTCTTGCCTGGAAAATCCCATGGACGGAGGAGCTTGGAGGGCTGCAGTCCATGGGGTCGCTGAGGGTCAGACACGGCTGAACGACTTCACTTTCACTTTTCACTTTCCTGCACTGGAGAAGGAAATGGCAACCCACTCCAGTACTCTTCCTCGAGAATCCCAGGGACGGGGGAGCCTGGTGGGCTGCCGTCTATGGGATCAGACAGAGTCGGACACGACTGAAGTGACTTAGCAGTAGCAGCTTGAACAAAAATAAATAGCAGTGGTTATTCTGTCCCATCTTCAGCTATCTATATTTGGGGATTTAGTTTGCCCTCTCAACACCTGGATAGAAGATCCAGTCAGACTACAGTGAATGCCTCCACACTATTTTGGGGGAAACCCAGGCAAATAGGTAAACAGTTTATTGAGTCTCCAGAAAATGAAACAATGAGTATAACTTTAAAAAATAGTAACTTTCAAGTCACGAGGAGCACATCAGGAAAGTTTTATCAGTGGCACAGACTGACTTGTGTTAAGCTATACCTTCAGACAATGGCTATTTTTAAGAAAGAGGGTGCTGTCACTGACAAGGAAAGCTGATTTCTAGAAAGAAACTATATGGACCTTCTGATAAATAAGGTATGTGATTTTAGTTAGAGTTGATCTGTTATTAAGGATCTAATTATCTCTGGAGGGACTGAGAAGCTAGTGGCTGAGAAGCAGATGTGGCACCTACTCTGAGAATGTCTCCTTATAAAGCCATTCTTGAGTAACATTGCTATTGGATCTGGCTACTCTTCTTGAGCTTCCCTGGTGGCTCAGTGGTAAAATAATCTGCCTGCCAGTGCAGGACACGTGGGTTGGATCCCTGGTTGGGGAAGATCTCCTGGAGAAGGATGAAACAACCCACTCCAGTATTCTTGCCTGGGAAATTCCATAGGCAGAGGAGCCAGGGATGCTACAGTCCATGGGTTTGCAGAAGAGATGGATACTACTTAGCAACTAAACAGCAGCACTCCTTTTCCTAATTCCAACATCAGAGTTACTGCCCCATATTTTGAACATCTAAAACTGCTGTGATATGGCCATGAAAATAGGAAAAAGTAGCTGCTTTTACAGGATAAGCATTTTGTCAAGAGTGACATTTATCAAATGCTAATAAACTTCAAGCAGGGGTAATCAAAGCTCAGGCTGGGGTTTTCCATCTTTGGTTAGTGCCTTGAATGGAGTAGTGATAGTTAAGTGCAGAGGCAACATTGTTCTTCACTTTCCAAATAACACTCCCACCACAGGGGTTTGAGCCTTTTACAGTTACAAGTGTATTTCAAATCATTTTCTGCTGGGATGGCTGCTTTTGGCTTTGAAGGGGTCCAAGTACTGGATCTTTGAAGTAGGACTGGAGGAAGTGAGGAGAGGAAATGGGGAAACTAGTTTTGCTTCTAGGAGAAACTAGTCATTTTCTGCTGGGATGGCTGCTTTTAGCTTTGAAGGGGACCAAGTACTGGATCTTTGAAGTAGGACTGGAGGAACTGAGGAGAGAAAATGGGAAAACTAGTTTTGCTTCTAGGAGAAATTAGTCCTACATATGGGACTTTTCCAGTTGGGCATAGAAAGCTGACCTTTTTTTTTTCATTTCTTGATTTAATTTGTTTGGTTGTTGGCTTGACCATTAAAAATATTTTCACAGTAATTTTTCCACACTAAACAATATGAGTGATCACATGAATATATGGGAGATAAGAGAGGGCAGAGCATTAAAGACAACTAGATCTTTGGTGTCTTAATCCTGGGCATATTTTTATGTCAAATTCCATTTCTAAGTAAATATATATTTACGGCTTTTAATAAATGCTCTCTAGGCTTGGATATTTAAATATGAAAAAGAAACACGTCTGGCTCTTTTCTGGCACACCATTCAACAAAGGAATAAACACAAAAAGAACAAATATGGCACAATGGTAAGTACTATTGTTGTGAACACCTGCTACGCATCTGCTTTCCCCTTTTGTTTCTGGGGAATGAGGTAGTGGGAATTGATGAAGGTAAGAGAGGAGAGGATGGGGCAAGTATGTGTATTTTAGGATGAGAAACAACATAATTAAAGGAGTAGAGATGTATGAAAGCAAAATACTTTCTGGTGATTGCAAGATTGAAATTGAATTAGGGATATTTTATTTTAATTTTAAGAATGGACATTTTTATTATTTAAGTGTTTTCAGGCAAATTATCGATTGGTGGTAAGAGATCCTCTGTCTCTGTGTGAATGTGCATACACACACAAACTCACATAAGTTCCTGATTTATTTAGCAAAGAACATAAAAACTTAGCTGAAAAAAGGTAGCCACATGAAATAGGGGAAGAAACAGCATATTACAAAGTAGCTTTTCTTAGATCCCCCAATTTTCCCAAAATAACATGGGTAGTTACTGGTAACACTGTGTGCCACAGATAAGGTCTGTCTGGATCTCAGAAGGTTGTATATTACCATTGGAAAAGATTTACACAGATTAATCTATGACTTTTATAAGAAATATTTGTAGACAAGTTCTTTCTGGTTCTTGAACTGATATAAACAATTTCAACAAAGCCCATTCCTCGTCTGGGGTCAAGGTTGGGGTGTGTATATCAGAAAAGAGTGAGTAGAACTGAAAACATCCTAGTGATGTGTTACTACTACTCCCTTTAATTTTTCAGCGTCTCTCTCTCTCTCTTTTTTTTTTTTTATTAAAAAAGTTCTTTTTTATTGCCTAAGCCAGCTTGAGTAAATTTAGGGTTTGGAACCAGAAGAACTTTGACTAATACACAAAGAAGCCATCAAATACTCTCTGCTCTGGTTTCTACTCTAATTGTGTGTGTGTGTGTGTGTGTGTGTGTGTGTGTGTGAAGAAACAGATACAGAGAGGTTAATAATTTGTTCAAAAATAATTTTAGAATACACATTATTTTACTGTATATCGTACTCTTTCTACCATGCCATATCGTTTATAGGGTCGACTGAAATTATGCTCCTTAAGGATGTAATTTATAAGTATATATGTATCAAACTTATTTTATTTAAATCAAGTCTAGTACCTTAACATCTAAAGATAATCTTGAACATTTTTTCCTGTAATGAGGATACTTGGTTTCATTCAAAAGCATGTGGCACAAGAGGTTTAGATTATGACTTGTTACCATATGGGCTTCCCTGGTGGCTTAGATGGTAAAGAATCTGCCTGCAATGCAGGAGACCTGGATTCCATCCCTGGGTCAGGGAGATCCCTGGGGGAAGGGAATGGCAACCCACTCCAGTATTTTTGCCTAGAAGTTTCCGTGGACAGAGGAGCCTGATGAGCTACAGTCCACGGGGTCACAAACAATCAGACATGACTGAGTGACTAATACTTTACCATATAGGGTTCAGTTCAGTTCAGTCGCTCAGTCGTGTCCGACTCTTTGCGACCCCATGAATCACAGCATGCCAGGCCTCCCTGTCCATCACCA
>SJYC01069779.1:0-13419 GCA_006408675.1 Madoqua kirkii
GAGGTGGGAGGGGGCTTTAACATGGGGAGATCGTCTACACCTATGGCTGATTCATGTCAATGTATGGCAGAACCAATACAGTACTGTGAAATGGAATAAGCATTAAACAAAAATAAAAAAATAAAACATAAAAAAATAAATAGCAGAGACATTACTCTGCCAAAAAGGGTCTGTCTAGTCAAAGCTATGGTTTTTCCAGTGGTCATGTAAAAAAATAATAATAATAAATAAATAAATAAATAAAAAGAATAATAAATGAAATCCAAAATTCAAAAAAAAAAGATGCAATGATCTTAGTTTTCTGAGAATGAAATAATAGCAATAGGATAATATATATAATTATGATTGTAATAATTAACTAACCACTGATGGAATTCCAGATGAGCTATTTCAGATCCTGAAAGATGATGCTGTGAAAGTGCTGCACTCAATATGCCAGCAAATCTGGAAAACTCAGCAGTGGCCACAGGACTGGAAAAGTTCAGTTTTCATTCCAGTCCCAAAGAAAGGCAATGCCAAAGAATGTTCAAACTACCACACTATTGCACTCATCTCACACGCTAGTAAAGTAATGCTCAAAATTCTTGAAATAATAGCAATAGGATAATATATATAATTATGATTGTAATAATTAACTAACCACTGATGGAATTCCAGATGAGCTATTTCAGATCCTGAAAGATGATGCTGTGAAAGTGCTGCACTCAATATGCCAGCAAATCTGGAAAACTCAGCAGTGGCCACAGGACTGGAAAAGTTCAGTTTTCATTCCAGTCCCAAAGAAAGGCAATGCCAAAGAATGTTCAAACTACCACACTATTGCACTCATCTCACACGCTAGTAAAGTAATGCTCAAAATTCTCCAAGCCAGGCTTCAACAATACATGAACTGTGAACTTCCAGATGTTCAAGCTGGTTTTAGGAAAGGCAGAGGAACCAGAGATCAAATTGCCAACATCCGCTGGATCATCACAAAAGCAAGAGAGTTCCAGAAAAAACATCTATTTCTGCTTTATTGACTATGCCAAAGCCTTTGACTGTGTGGATCACAATAAACTGTGGAAAATCCTGAAAGATGTGGGAATACCAGACCACCTGACCTGCCTCTTGAGAAACCTGTAGGTCAGGAAGCAACAGTTAGAACTGGACATGGAACAACAGGCTGGTTCCAATAGGAAAAGGAGTACATCAAGGCTCTATATTGTCACCCTGCTTATTTAACTTCTATGCAGAGTACATCATGAGAAACACTGGGCTGGAAGAAGAACAAGCTGGAATCAAGATTGCCAGGAGAAATATCAATAACCTCAGATATGCAGATGACACCACCCTTATGGCAGAAAGTGAAGAGGAGCTAAAAAGCCTCTTGATGAAAGTGAAAGAGGAGAGTGAAAAAGTTGGCTTAAAGCTTTTTCACTTTTGATGGCATCTGGTCCCATCACTTCATGACATATAGATGGGGAAACAGTGGAAACAGTGTCAGACTTTATTTTGGGGGGCTCCCAAATCACTGCAGATGGTGACTGCAGCCATGAAATTAAAAGACGCTTACTCCTTGGAAGGAAAGTTATGACCAATCTAGATAGCATATTGAAAAGCAGAGATATTACTTTGCCAACAAAGGTCCATCTAGTCAAGGCTATGATTTTTCCAGTGGTCATGTATGGATATGAGAGTTGGACTGTGAAGAATACTGAGCATTGAAGATTTGATGCTTTTGAACTGTGGTGTTGGAGAAGACTCTTGAGAGTCTCTTGGACTGCAAGGAGATCCAACCAGCCCATCCTAAATGAGATCAGTCCTGGGTGTTCATTGGAAGGACTGATGCTAAAGCTGAAACTCCAGTACTTTGGCCACCTAATGTGAAGAGTTGACTCATTGGAAAGGACCCTGATGCTGGGAGGGGCTAGGGGCAGGAGGAGAAGGGGATGACAGAGGATGAGATGACTGGATGGCATCACCAACTCCATGGACATGAGTCTGGGTGAACTCTGGGAGTTGCTGATTGACAGGGAGGCCTGGCGTGGTGTGATTCATGGGGTCACAAAGAGTCGGACACGACTGAGCGATTGAACTGAACTGAACCACATAAAATTTCTCATTACAGCTCTATCTAATTGAATCTGGGCCTCAGCTTAGTACATAAGGTCTTCACGACCTAGCTCCACCCACATCACACCACCACAAACCCTGTGATCCAACGGCACATAAAAACTTGTAATCTTTCTGCCTAGAAGTTTCTTTCTATGACCCCATCCTTTCCACTCTTCCCTCAAGACCCAATTCAACTATCATCTCTTCAAGGAAGCCTTAACCCACCAACCAGTCTGATGTCACTATTTTTCCTTTATGCTCTAAACACCACGCTTCCTGTACCTCTCATAGCTATAACTAATTGTTGGTTTACCCATTTCCTATATTAGACTATAAATCTCTTGAGAGCTAGAGGATTTGTGTGTGTGTATGTGTGTGTGTGTGTGTTTTAATTTTGGCACATGAGTTGGTTCTCAATAAATGTTTATGGATTGACTGAATGAATAAATGGATTAGTGAATGAATGGATGAATTGTAGCATTTTCCTTAATCCTCTCAAGGGCTGATGAATAGTAGAATCAGGCCTAAAGTGTAGGTTTTCACACATGCAATCTAGGTTCCTTCTGGTAGAGATCCAGCTTCCACAGTGGTTTGGCCTGATCAACACTACAGAACAAATGTTTTCCCTCCTGGGAAATTTTATATCCAATTCCAGGATTCCCAGGTGTCTTGGACAATTTTCAAAACACTGAAGAGGAGCCATATGAAAATGAAAGGGCTCAGGAGGTACAAAGTCTCTCAGGAATCACACTTCCACTGGGTTTCTAGTATACCATTCAGTTCTTAGATTTTCTCCCAAAGGTTTGCCCTGGTGAGAATTGCAGCTTTCCTAGCACAGCCCCATGATTCCAGGCAACATTGTCTCCCTAGGAGGTCCCTGATAGACCATAAAGGCACTTAAGATCCTAACTTGACAACCACCAACCAAGACTCAGGAAACACCAGCAGTTTTGCTTTTCTCAAATCTGTGACTGTTAGGTGACTGGTCAGTAAAAACCAGCTCCTTAGTGAAGAGGGTCACAGTCCAGGGTCCTCACTTGGGGACCACTGGCAAAGCAGACTTGGATATTGGCTTCCCCAGGTCCAGACACTTTTTTAAAATGTTTACTTTCTAGCATGCCTGGCACCTGTTTCATATTCCTGCCTTGCTTCCCCCCTGGGGAAATAGAAAGAGTGCTGAACTGGGGACAGTGGTTCTACCACAAACCAGCTGTGTGGCCTTTGGGGAAGTCATACAACCACTCAGGGCTCCAGGTGTCGTATTTGTAGTTTATCTCTAAGGTTGCTTCTAATTTTAAGTACTATACAACCTTGCTACATTGTGCTGTCCATAAACCAGAATCACCAGCATCCCCTAGGAGCTTGTTAGAAATGCAGAGCCTCAGGCTCCACCCAGAACCTCCTGAACTAGCATGTGCATTTTACCAAGACCAAAGGTATAGGAAGGGATTCCTATATGCTCCATATTTAGGAAGCACTGCTCATGGATGGAGGAGCCTGGTGGGCTGCAGTCCCTGGGGTCGCTAAGAGTCGGACATGATTGAGCAACTTCACTTTCACTTTTCACTTTCATGCATTGGAGAAGGAAATGGCAACCCACTCCAGTGTTCTTGCCTGGAGAATCCCAGGGACGGGGGAGCCTGGTGGGTTGCTGTCTATGGAGTCGCACAGAGTTGGACACGACTGAAGCGACTTAGCAGCAGCAGCAGCTCTAAGAGACCACACTTTTAACTGCAGTTTGAGTCTCCCCTCTTTCTAGAAAAGTACTTATGAATTTGCACAAGAGCTGTATCTACATAGGCAATTAATGTCACTCAGAGGAGGTGGAAAGATGGCATTTTGAATAGGGTTTGTTAGACCCCATTGCCTAAATAACCTAAATTGGATTCTTTCTCTCCCTCCTTCCTTCTTTTCTTCCTTCACTTCTTCCCTTCTCTCCTTCCTTCCTTCTTTCCTTCCTACTAGGAAAATGGAGAAAAGAAAGATCTTATTATCTCGCAATAAAAGAATTATCCAACTTTCATCTTCCCAGGAGCGCCTGTCGCCTCTGGGATAATCCCTGCCAGTGTGGCTTGACACCTGCCCTAGAAGGCAGCCCCCTGGAGCCTCCAGTTGAGGAGGCAGAAGAGAGATCCTGGTAATGTGAGAATGAGAGGCAGGAAAGACAACAGAGCTGATTCTGCAGGGAGCCAGGCCCCCCGAGTAAACTAAAAACAAACATTCTGGATGGCTTTTCTCTACTCTTGCCAAAATTTCCCTTCTGGGAATAAGGCCACAAGTGCCCTCTGTGGGCGCCACGCTTAAGCAGCCTCAGGGCAGACTCAGAGACTAAAGCTACCTGCTGCTGCATACTGTGGGTATGCAGCCCCTAGTAGAAGGTGATGTCCATTTGTCCGAGGAGAAGCTGAAAATGAGCACGTGAGGGTTCACAGTCCACTCCCTATCTGTGAAAGTGGAGTCTGGCTTTGCCTGTTTGGTTTGTTCTCCTCACCCTTTCAGGGAGGCCAGATGCGTTCTTTGGCACATGCACATGGCAGAAAAAACGGAAAAAGGGAAAAAAGTACAAGGTTTAGGGATGATCAAGGTTTAGGTTTAGATAGGTTTTTAAGTGAGTTTTTAAAATTTATTTATTTTTAACTGAAGGATAATTATAATATTGTGTTGGTTTCTGCCATGCATCAACATGGATCAGCCATAGGCATACATATATCCCTCCCTCTTGAGTCTCCCTCCCACATTCTATTTAGGTAAGTTTTAGAGAGAAATCCTGAGAACAGCTAAGTAATGTAAGGGTTGTTGATGGGAGAGAAAAAATTGATGAAGTGTCCTTTAAACCAGTGGTTCTCAAACTGTGGTCCTAGGACTAATAACATCACTTAAGAACTTTCTAGAAATGCAAATTCTCAGACCTACTGAATCAGATACTCTGGGGAGAGGGTCCAACAATCTTTATAAAATGTTCTCTAGGTGATTCTGATGCATGTTTAAGTTCAAGAACTGTCACAAATTGTGTATTACTGACATAGTGAATGAGAATTGGAAGTAAAACATTTTATTTTATTTGAAATTTTTACGTTCATCCTTTGGCCACACTCTTTGGCTGTAAGACTGAAAGATGTGGATCCCTGACATGATGGGTTACACTTTTCCTCCTGATACTACTGGAAAGAGTGGTCTGATGCCACATATATTCATTCCTTTCTTATGCAGAATCGCTTACAATTACCAGACTTCTATTTTGCCCCTGCATGGGCCAGTACTCCTACTTGGGAAACAAGTCACAGGATGTATCCAAAGTCAAAGGAATGCTCTTCCATGCTTGGGGTATCGTGCTCAAGAGGTGACATCTACAAGACTCTCTTTTCATTCAATAATGGATGGCACATTTAACTTCAACAAATGCATCTGACCTAAAACTTTAATTGAAACTAGCCAGGGATATATATATATATCCCTGTGATCCAAGTTTTCCTATCTCCCACCGGTATGTAAGTACAGAGGAATTTCAACACTAACTCAGATATTTCACTGTCTCTATTCTACTTTGTTCACAGAAGACCTCAGCTTCCTAGAGCCTACCACCAGCATCTCATGTGATGTCATAAACCAGTCCGGCATTACCACGTGGCATCTGTCCCACACAGAAACACCCTCTGCTGGGCCCACTCTATCCAGCAAATTTACACTCATAAGGAACAAAGACTTGTGAATAGAATATTACACTCTAGGGAGATTTCTGCAAACCTTTTCAAAAAAATAAAATCAAGACATGCAAACCATGTCTTAAAAAACATGAATATAATAGAAGTATATGGGGAAAAAAGTAAAATTGCTTTCTCTCACTCCTGATTATCCCACTATTAAAAATTTTTGTGTGAATCTTTTTAGAAATGTTTCATGCATTAATTAGCATATATATTCTTTTTTATTCACAAATAGGACCACTTTGTGCATACTGTTATATACTTTGCTTTTCTAATAGATTGGAAATGATTTAGTACATCCTTTTTAATAGCTGCATAATATTCTATCATATGAACATGCCATAACTGAAATAACCAATCCTATTTACCTCCCTTTCCAATTTCCCCTTTATTATACAATGTTGCAAGGAATATTTTTGTAGCTATAATCTGGTATACTTTTGTGAATGTATATGTGAATTGAACCCTTACCCATGGATCAAAGTGTGTACACATTTACAATTACCATTGATATTGCCCAATGCCCAACTAAAACATAACATTCAGTAACATGCTCACTGACTATGAATGAATCTGTTCCTTTATTCACTCAACAACACTGGGTATTACCAAACTTTTAGATTTTGCTCATCTGATACATGGAAAATTGGCATCTCGTTGTTTAGATGTGCATGTCTTTAATTAGGAGAAAGTTGAAAATCTCTTTATTCACTTATGGCTATTGCATTTGTTTTTATGTGAACTGTCTTTCATATCCTTTGCCCATTTCTTGGTTGGCTTGTTCATATTTATCCTCATTGATTTGTATGAGCTTTTTATAAAATACGGAAATTACTTTTTAGTCTGTTGTATGTGTTGCAAATAGTGTGTACCATTTTATTGTTATCTCTGACTTTGTAGAATTTGCTTCCATAAAGGCATCTGAATTTTTATGTAGTTGAATTTATTAATTTTTTGCTCTATGTAGACAGTTGTGATGAGGAAAGAATAGGCAATGAATAGGCATTTACTTGGCCAGTTTGTCCTTTCTGGTGCCAGAGTCTTGGAGTTGATTTGAGGCTGAAAGAAAGGTGGATGGAAAATTATGGATTGTGTGTCCACCTGTTGTAAGTGCCAGGAATGGTGCTCAGTCAGTGTTTCCAACAGATCCAGAATGATACCCCTTTCGTGTCTTACCTTTTGTGAAGAAGATAGCCCATCTGTTTGATTCTCCTTTACACTCACAGAGAATTTTTTTCTGGTGCCTCATGATCCTCTGCAATCTGACCATGCTGAGATCACTAAAGGCCACTGGGCAAATTTTAAACTCTGAGCCTCCGAGAGATTAAGCTGGAGTTCCTAACTCTTTCCTCTCAGGGAGCCTCTGTGCTCCCAACTATATAAGGGCAAATAGCTCAGCCATCTCACCCGAGAACAAATCAAGGCCTCTTCATACTAATGGAGGAGTGGGTAATGAGTCCCAGGTTCAACCAAAATGTCCTGTTACAAAACTAATGAACCAACTGATCACCCCTCAAGACTTCCAGAGGAATATGTCAACATAATTGAATCTTTCATTGGTGGCATTTGAAGAAACATAAAAAGGGAAGTGAAAACATAACAGGTTCTGTTGGAAAAGACACTTGTAGGCAGAGGGAGACAAGGGTACCTTTGTCCAGGTGTCACTGGCAAAGCCCACTAACAATTCCCAAAGGAATAAAAACAAAATCCATGTACTAGTCTGTGTGTGTACATGTATGTATGTGTGTGTGTGTGTGTGTGTGTGTGTGTGTGTGTGTGTGCTTAATCTAGGGGCAGCTGCTCATAGGGTACTGCATGCAGAGACCTTGCACTCAGCACTTTAGACCAGAGTTCCTGGTGTCAGTGGCTGCTCCTGAAACCCACAGCAGCCCAGCTCATGACACTTCAATTCAAGATGGCAAGGGGGACGCCCCCAGACCCACCCCCTGATAAAGGATACAAGGTGTCCAAGAAAAAGGCTCAAATACCACAAACTAGGGTGACCTACCTATGCTTCATTCTCAAAGGTCAGAGATGCCTACTCAAGGAAAGGAAAGCAGTCATTTGCAGCCTTTCCCCTCCTAAGACTAGAAGACAGCTTAGATGGGTTTTCCTGTGGGTGGATGGGTTTTGCCTCATCTAAGTTCCTAACTATGGTCTAATAGCTAGGCCTCTATATGAAATGCTGATAGGAAAGGATGATGATCCTTTTGAATGGAATTCAGAATCTCTCAAGAACTCAAAAAGCAATTACTTTTAGAAGGAGGCCCTTGCCCTAAATCTGCCATCTTAGATTTAAGTTAAACCCTTTGACATTTACATTCATGAGAGAAGAGGAATCATCTTTGGTCCCTCAAAAACTGGGACCCTTTGCTTACCTCATTGCTTATTTCTCTAAACAATTAGATCAACCCACCAAGGATGGCCTCCTTGCCTATGGGCAGTAGCAGGTACTACAACCTTGCTATGGGAGGGTACTGAGACTCCTAGAAGCAGTGCAATGTCCAAGAAAAATAGCAGTGATTCACTGTAGGGGTCATCACAAAGGGAATGCAGAACTACCAAAAGGGCCACCATAGAACCAAGAACTTGCAGTCATTCCTCATACCCAAGAGGCCAGACCCGCCCAATTACTCTCCAGTCTATACAGAAATAGAATTAAACCCAGTCCAGAAATGGGCTTCAGCAGAGATCTAGGAGGCCATGTGTGGCTAGTCAATAAACAAAGGCAACATTTCTTTCCCCAAACCGCCAGTTGTCAAGCCATTAAGGAGGTTCATCAAGGAACTCACTGAAAGTGGAAAGTCCTATATAATTGATTAGTTGAGATCATGGTAACTCCTGACATGAAAGTAAAATTAGATAGTTGACCTTCACCATGAACAACCCTAGCACTAGATCCCCTTCACAGAAACCCCCAGATAAGGTCCATTCAGACCAGACAGACCTGTCCTGGGGAAGACAGGCAGATCAATTTCACTGTCACACTGAGAGCATCAGGCAGCTTCAGGTATCTCTTGGTGCTAGTGGACATGTTTTCAACGTGGGTAGAAGCATCACCTTGTGAGGACTAAAATGGCAGCCAAAGTGGCTAAAGTATTACTAAAAGAGATAACGTCCAGGTTTGGGCTCCCAGGATTTGGACAAAGAGATAACAGCACAGCATTCATGTCTCAAATGACAGAAAGGATACGAGTGCCCTGAACCTTACATTCGGCCCTTAGGCCCCAATAATCAGCTAAAGTAGAGAGATTCAACTAGACCTTAAAATGAACCTTAGCCCAGATACACCAGGAGACTCAAGAAAATTGGATTAAGTTACTCCCAATTGCCCTGTTTCACATGAGGTTACCTCCAAGAGATATGTTAAAGGTGAGTGGTGCATCTGAACTTACGTATGGTAGACCCATTCCCAAGTCTGATGAGAGAACATCTTAGCCCTGTTGGAATGGAACAACACACCATCTGCACCAGGAACAAAAGAAATGGAACAAAAGAAACACTGGTTTCTAGGTAGGAGAAACCAGGAATATGATTTCCAATATTTCATATTCCATGAGAAACCCTTATGGAATATGGTAACCAGGTGCTAACCACACCCATTGGCTGTCCACCCTACTGGTCAGGAGATTGGGTGAGGCTAAAAACCTGGAAAACCAGCATTCCCTAAGACCAACTCAGTCCTGAATGGAACAGAGCTCACTTGGTGATCTTGACCACTCTTTCTGCTCTGAACTTGCAGTGGGGGCTGGGGGGTGGTTACTCTGTGGGAACATCACACTCAAGTGAAGAGGCCTCCAAGCCCCAAACTCCAGAAAGACAAACTGGGGCAATGGACTCCCTTGACTACTCATGTGAACTTCTCTCTGACCTGAAGCTTCTCTTCCAAACAACAACAAAAGTGTGACCAGGGATTTTCAGAAAGGACAGAACTTCACTGACAGTTGGATATATACATATCATGCCCAAACTGAAATAGGAAAGGACCACTAACTGCAGGAATCACTGTACTCATAGGGGTGCTAATGACCTTGGCCAGGGCGCCACATATAACACTATCACCATCAAAAAGGTAACTGCCACGGTGGCAAATGAGAGCAGCTTCACCTTTAAACTATTCAGCGTAATTTGACCAAAAAAATCTGGAGTGTGGTAAAACGCCCTCCCTAGTATCACTTGATTTTCACCTTTCCTGGGCCCCCATAATGACCACTGTTCTCTTGCTAACATTTGGGCCATGCATCCTAAACTGTCTGTTATACTTTGTCTCCAAAGATCAAAACCTATAAAACTTCAAGTAGTCATCACTCAGGGCTCAGGCCTGGTGCAATCAAACTCATCTAAAGGCAGCTAGAGAGAAGCTCTGCTCCTTTCACCGGGGCTATTAGGACACCACAAAGCAGCAGAAGATGGACTTTCACCCCTCAGCGCCCCTCAAGAATGAGGAGAAAGACAGAAGAGTGATCTGTCACCAGCAAAGCCCACTATCAGTTCCTGCAGAATAAAAACAGAATCTGGGTAAAACATAAAGTCTAACCCTTTTGTTCTTTCCTTTTTCCTTTGGTCTTAGTCTGGTCTCACTTGCTCATGGGGGTCTGTATGCAGAGGCCTTAACCCAGCACTTCAGACCTGAGTTCCTAGTGCTAAAGGGTTGCACTCAATCCCTCAAACCAGGATGGCGGCAGCATCGAGCTGTGTGCAGAGATGTTGCACCTAGGACTACAGACTGGAGCATGAGTGGCACAGCTGTGCCCACCCCAAGAGAACTCTGCCCCCTCCCCACCCCACTGACAGAACCCTTTAAAGCAGCCCTACCCACAGCCTGCGGAGGAGAATGTATGCTCTAGAGTGCAAGCCCACAGTCCTCCACCTTTAAATCAAAGAAGAAAGCCTTCCTTTGCTTCTGAACCTAACTTGTTCTTGTTCTGCTGGTGCAAGCACAACACTGGGCAGGAGGATCCTTGTTGGAGACCCACTTGGGAGGGTCGATGACACAGTGGCCTTCCCCAGAGTCAGCTCTCTCAATCATCCTCCACTTGGCAACCATCCCACCTGACTCAAAACATGCCATTTTAATTTTACTTTTTTAACCACACCTATGGCAGCTGAATCCCAGGGACGGCGGAGCCTGGCGGGCTGCTGTCTATGGGGTCGCACAGAGTCAGACACGACTGAAGCGACTTGGCAACAGCAGCAGCAGCAGCATGGCGGCTGCTCAGAGAAGGCAATGGCACCCCACTCCAGTGCTCTTGCCTGGAGAATCCCAGGGATGGGGGAGCCTGGTGGTGGGCTGCCGTCTATGGGGTCGCACAGAGTCAGACACGACTGAAGTGACTTAGCAGCAGCATGGCAGCTGCTGATCACACCAGTTGCCACAGCAGGTATCTGGAATCACACCTCAGAATGGAGATGGTTGAGTTGAGAACCCTCTCTACCAAACTGTTTCTGGTTGAATGGAGGGGGAGCAGCACAGAGCCACCTACAGTGAAAAGCTTACATAACTCATATTCCACTGTAACCTATATGTGCCTAATGCCAAGGAATGGGTATGAATTTTTCTTCACCAGCCCCATTAGAAGAAACATCGCGTTACTTCAAGTCAAATAAAATCCAGCCCTTAAGCCCATGGGTGCCATGTTGATGGGAAATTCAATCTGAGTGATTCTGAGAATCCTTCCACTCCCTAGATTCATACCCAACCTCCAAATAAAATCATAAATTCTTGCTGAAGTGACTGTTTAAACCTGTGTCCTTTTTGAAGACAAGCAGTGCTTCCATGCTGCTCAAATCTCTGGGCTTTCTTTTGAAAGCCATGATCCAAGTGTTCTTGGAGATTCCATAACCTCTTCGGGGCACTGGGCAGAGGCAAAGCTAACAGCCTTGTCATCTATGGGACTTGGCAAACCCCCTAACACTTGCCCAGTTGTGGTGGTAGATAGCACCCTTGAAGAGATAAATGAAATAAGACCATTAGGCTGGGACCTTATCCAATCTGATTGGTGCTCTTCTAAGAAGTAGAGATCAGGACACATACACACAGAAGACCATGTGAAGATGCAGGGAGAAGACAGCCATCTGTGAACCAAGAAGAGAGTCCTCAGAAGAAACCCACCCTGGCGACACCTTGATCTTGGACTTCAAGCTTCTAGAACTATGAGAAATAAATATCTGTTGTTTAAGACTCCTACCCTGCGGTCCTTTGTTGCGACAGCCCTAGAGAACTGCCACACTTGGTGACTCATCTCTAATGAGGGAGTGAGAATGCAGGCAAAGAGACACAGCAGGGCTTCCCAGGCTGGCTAGGGAAGGTGGCACAGCTCTGCCTGGCTCTGCCTCCCACGGTGCCCGCCTGTGGAAACTCCACGTGGTGAAGAAGAAGCCCAGGCCATGGAAAGAGGTGTAGGTGTGCTGGCTGGAAGCCCCAGCCAAGGCCCCAGCTGGCAGCCAGGCATACAAGTGAATAAACCGTAAGAGGATTCCAGCTGCCCCAGCAAAGCGGAGAGAACAAGACACTGTTCGCACCCAACCATGGCCAAACTGCCAATTCATGAGCAAAATAAATGTTACTGTTGTTCCAGGTCGCCAAGTTTGGGGATGTTTCTTTAAGCAGCAGTAGATTAAAAACAAACAAAACAGTCTTGAGATATCAGCATCTTCGCCTCTCTAGTTTGAAGGCATACTTCCTGTCTCCTCCTCCCCATCTCCAAAGATCCTGTATAATCCTCAGTTTGACTTTAGCAAAACAATGTTGCTTCTCTTTCCAAGGAGTAAGGATGGGAGGAGGAGAGCCTTATGCCAACAAGCTTTTCTTATTAATTCACATTAATACAGCAGTATGAATACTCTCCATATGTCACTTTTTCAGTTTCATGTGGAGAGTTAGATCTGCATAAGTAAGCAAGTTATTTCATTTTATATTAATACAATGGTGATCAGTACATACAGGGTTTCCTCTGACTGCTTCTGCTCTTGATTGATGCCAGCCTTGAGTTTACATTCAGTACTCTGCCACATCCTCCAAAACAAACCCAGTTCTCCATACATTTGGAAATGAATGCAGGTTACGTTGCATTGGAAGATGGAGAGAGGTTTATATTACACACTACACAGGACACCTGTTAGTCTTCCACAGACATCACTAGTTCCTCTCTTCCTGAAATCTATTCCCTCTACCCAGGTGCCATGTCACCAAGACTCTTGTCTCCGTCTCCACCCCAACCCCATCACTGAAATTCTACCTCTCTTCTGTTAGTGTATTACACCCAGCAGAATAAAAATCCCTGGGCAGCCAAACAGGAACAGCGGTGTCCCTGAAGCATGCCCCTGAGGCTTTCACCCTGTTCTAGCACATCCCAATCTCATTTTCATGCTGTTACTCATGTTACTTGTTTCTTTCCCTTGGCACTCAAGGAAATTGGCAAGAGTTACACTGTTTTCTCTTTGCTGCTCTGAAGAATGCAACCATGGCAGCCTTCCCCTAAAGTCCCAAATGCCAAAGTCAACAATCAGGTGGAGAACCCAGAGCCAGTCACCCTGAATATGACATCCTTGTCCTATGGCAGAAGCCTTACCTGCAAAAGGCTCACAGCCCACAGTTCCCAAATAGTAAGGAGCTAGGAAT
>SJYC01069780.1:0-13973 GCA_006408675.1 Madoqua kirkii
TCAAGTCAAATAAAATCCAGCCCTTAAGCCCATGGGTGCCATGTTGATGGGAAATTCAATCTGAGTGATTCTGAGAATCCTTCCACTCCCTAGATTCATACCCAACCTCCAAATAAAATCATAAATTCTTGCTGAAGTGACTGTTTAAACCTGTGTCCTTTTTGAAGACAAGCAGTGCTTCCATGCTGCTCAAATCTCTGGGCTTTCTTTTGAAAGCCATGATCCAAGTGTTCTTGGAGATTCCATAACCTCTTCGGGGCACTGGGCAGAGGCAAAGCTAACAGCCTTGTCATCTATGGGACTTGGCAAACCCCCTAACACTTGCCCAGTTGTGGTGGTAGATAGCACCCTTGAAGAGATAAATGAAATAAGACCATTAGGCTGGGACCTTATCCAATCTGATTGGTGCTCTTCTAAGAAGTAGAGATCAGGACACATACACACAGAAGACCATGTGAAGATGCAGGGAGAAGACAGCCATCTGTGAACCAAGAAGAGAGTCCTCAGAAGAAACCCACCCTGGCGACACCTTGATCTTGGACTTCAAGCTTCTAGAACTATGAGAAATAAATATCTGTTGTTTAAGACTCCTACCCTGCGGTCCTTTGTTGCGACAGCCCTAGAGAACTGCCACACTTGGTGACTCATCTCTAATGAGGGAGTGAGAATGCAGGCAAAGAGACACAGCAGGGCTTCCCAGGCTGGCTAGGGAAGGTGGCACAGCTCTGCCTGGCTCTGCCTCCCACGGTGCCCGCCTGTGGAAACTCCACGTGGTGAAGAAGAAGCCCAGGCCATGGAAAGAGGTGTAGGTGTGCTGGCTGGAAGCCCCAGCCAAGGCCCCAGCTGGCAGCCAGGCATACAAGTGAATAAACCGTAAGAGGATTCCAGCTGCCCCAGCAAAGCGGAGAGAACAAGACACTGTTCGCACCCAACCATGGCCAAACTGCCAATTCATGAGCAAAATAAATGTTACTGTTGTTCCAGGTCGCCAAGTTTGGGGATGTTTCTTTAAGCAGCAGTAGATTAAAAACAAACAAAACAGTCTTGAGATATCAGCATCTTCTGCCTCTCTAGTTTGAAGGCATACTTCCTGTCTCCTCCTCCCCATCTCCAAAGATCCTGTATAATCCTCAGTTTGACTTTAGCAAAACAATGTTGCTTCTCTTTCCAAGGAGTAAGGATGGGAGGAGGAGAGCCTTATGCCAACAAGCTTTTCTTATTAATTCACATTAATACAGCAGTATGAATACTCTCCATATGTCACTTTTTCAGTTTCATGTGGAGAGTTAGATAAGTAAGTAAGCATAAGTAAGCAAGTTATTTCATTTTATATTAATACAATGGTGATCAGTACATACAGGGTTTCCTCTGACTGCTTCTGCTCTTGATTGATGCCAGCCTTGAGTTTACATTCAGTACTCTGCCACATCCTCCAAAACAAACCCAGTTCTCCATACATTTGGAAATGAATGCAGGTTACGTTGCATTGGAAGATGGAGAGAGGTTTATATTACACACTACACAGGACACCTGTTAGTCTTCCACAACATCACTAGTTCCTCTCTTCCTGAAATCTATTCCCTCTACCCAGGTGCCATGTCACCAAGACTCTTGTCTCCGTCTCCACCCCAACCCCATCACTGAAATTCTACCTCTCTTCTGTTAGTGTATTACACCCAGCAGAATAAAAATCCCTGGGCAGCCAAACAGGAACAGCGGTGTCCCTGAAGCATGCCCCTGAGGCTTTCACCCTGTTCTAGCACATCCCAATCTCATTTTCATGCTGTTACTCATGTTACTTGTTTCTTTCCCTTGGCACTCAAGGAAATTGGCAAGAGTTACACTGTTTTCTCTTTGCTGCTCTGAAGAATGCAACCATGGCAGCCTTCCCCTAAAGTCCCAAATGCCAAAGTCAACAATCAGGTGGAGAACCCAGAGCCAGTCACCCTGAATATGACATCCTTGTCCTATGGCAGAAGCCTTACCTGCAAAAGGCTCACAGCCCACAGTTCCCAAATAGTAAGGAGCTAGGAATTCCTTGGCAGTCTGGTGGTCTGGGCACCACACAAGCCACGCTGCACAGCCAAAAAAAAAAGAAAAGAAAAGAAACATCAAGGAGCCAAGGCAGACACAAGAGGAAACGCTCCCAGTGTGTCCATCCTTATATTATTTGCCAGATACTGAGTATTGGAGTCTAGCCCTTACCCCAGAGATGGGCAAACTGTAGCAATCATGCCTGGGTGGGGCACCATAGATGCTCGTTGGTGAAAACCAACCACCTCCCAGACAGATGTAAGATGCAATAATTATAACAGGAATTCACAACTATTAATACCATTATTTCAGCACTTACTATACAATAGGCATCAGGCCAAGCACTTTATGCACTATCTTAATGAATATGCAAAACAACCTTGTGGGGTAGGAACTCCCATTTCAACCCACTCCAGTATTCTTGCCTAGAAAATCCCATGGACAGAGAAGCATGGTGGGCTATGGTCCAGGGTGTTGCCAAGAGTCAGACATGACTGAATGACTGAGCATGCATGCACTCCCATTTCACAGATGCAAAACTGAGGCTCAGAGAATGTTAAGTGGCTTATTTAAGACTACAGGGCTAATGAAGTCAGGTAACTAAAGAAAATAAGGACAGGCCCTTGTCTCTTATCAAAGGCATCCAGCCCAAGGAGGCAGGGACCATCATGCCCCCTACAAGAATAGCTACCTTTCCTGAGTACATGTGTGTGGATCATTCAAGATGAGGTATCTCCTCTTTTGTTCACATCAACCCTAGGAGGAAGATGTACTCACCACCGTCATCTTACTGATAAAAGATTTTAAACAGGAAATGATGTGACCTAATTTATATTGTCAAAGATCCCTCCAGCTCTTTACCCAGATTCCTAAAGTTACTTCCTGCTGTGTGGTACATGGAGGCAAAAGTAAAAGCATGGGAAGAAAGCAGTTACAGGGTTTATAATCACACAGGTGATGAGGTATTAGTAGCAGGGAGCTGACGAGACTGATGAGAGATGCATGGTAGAGCTGGAAAACACAGGATTTCTGATCACTTGGATGGGGGTTAGAAACAACAAAGACACTGAGGATGTTTTCTGGGTTTTTGAACCAAGTACATGTGGAGTCAACTGCAGTGTGTTCAACCAGTGGGATGGAATCAAGACTGCAGGTATGGACAGGCAAGGGCAAGAGGTCTGTGAGTCATCCAGATGGGCTTACAGGTGGTTTTTTAAGGTAGAGAGGTTTTAAGAGTCACTCTTCCATTTCAGTGAAGAATAGTCTGAAACATTCCTCCTCGACTTTATCACACACATGTACATGAGTCATTTTCTATTTCTTTCCCTTGTTTTAATGCCACTCTCTGAAGAATGCTTACTAATTTACCAAAACCCCTACAGGTCACTTCTCATCATCTTTAGACGTCAGTTTACATTGCTTTGCCAGTGTAACTTTATGCAGAATTCAACATACATCATCAAAGCTGGCCTTCCCAGAGTTGATGGCATGGTCCATCCAATCATTGGAGCCTGAGAACCAGGCTCACCTTCTCATATGACTCTATACGGTGAGGTGTGCCCTTGCCACAGTGTAAATGCAGCACGCCCTGGTGAGAGGGCACATTTCCCATTTCACCACAAGCTCAGCAGCACTGGGTATTAACATCTTTGCCAAGTGAAAAGTGAATTATATTTTAATTGGCATTACAAAATAAATCTTTTATAATGCAAAGCACAGTATAAACTCAAGTCCAGCACATAAACTTAGCTAATTTGCACACAGTCTGCATGATGAGAATGTTTAGGATTATAGGGATAAAGTGGCATTCACTGGGCACTTGCTAAGTACTTGCTAAATCTCTTATAATTCAAGGATATAGTAATTCTGATATTAAGCTTGTGGCATCTCTGTAACTCAGCCTTTTGCTATCTTTGAGGCAGTAAATCTATAACACCTCTTACCTTTGTTATTAACAAATGACCTGTACTCAGAAGCTTTCTCATGTCATGTAGAAGGGTTGGACTTCCACTCCCACCCTTCCTAGCACAGGCATGTTCCCCTTGTGTGTGCATGCATGTGTGCTAAGTCGCTTCAGTCGTGTCTGACTCTGTGTGATCCTCTACTGCAGCCTGCCAGACTCCTCTGTCCTCGAGATTCTCTAGGCAACAATACTGAAGTGGGTTGCCATCTCCTTCTCCAGGGGATCTTCCCAACCCAGAGATCGACCCCTCCTCTCTTCCATCTACCTGCACAGGCAGGCAGATTCTTTACCACTAGCACCACCTGGGAAGCCCCTTTGTTTATGAGGTGTGGTTTTAGTCTGCTATATTAATCCAAAAGCTTGTTGATGCTCTTAATCCTGGAGGTCCTTCAAGAGGTGAACTGAAATCAGACATGTGGGAAAGTTTAAAAATACCCTCTAAGGGGAAAACCAGATTCCAGACCTTGGGAAATTAAGTTTGTTTAGAGCACAGTAAATCTAGAAGGAAATCTGAATGTGGGCTGAAGATTGTTGAGGTGGGAAGGAGGGACATTTCCTACAATGAATTAATCACTCCCACGGAAAAACATGTTGCATACACAGTAAACAATGAGAGATTTGTTCAGCTTGTGTACCACTTCAGTAGCTGGAGCAGTTGAGGAATAAGGTTGGAGTTAGATTTAGAAGAGAGTGACAATTTGGTTTTCCAATTTCAGGTGTTTTACCTCTAATAGAATAGTTAAATCTGAACGCAGTTACAATAGGCATCGAAGCAAGAGTTTTGGTAAGAGTGAGGGAAATGTTATTCTGTTTTGAAAGGATAATGAAGATGCCAATAGTTTTAAGAGATTAAAAAAATTTTTGGTGCAGAGTATAGAGTGTTATTATATTGGCTCAGAAGGTAAAGAATCTGCCTGTAATACAGCAGACCCAGATTCGATCCCTGGGTCAGGAGGATCCCCTGGAGAAGGGAATGCCTACACACTCCAGTATTCTTGCCTTAGGTGTTTTACCTCTAATAGAATAGTTAAATCTGAACGCAGTTACAATAGGCATCGAAGCAAGAGTTTTGGTAAGAGTGAGGGAAATGTTATTCTGTTTTGAAAGGATAATGAAGATGCCAATAGTTTTAAGAGATTAAAAAAATTTTTGGTGCAGAGTATAGAGTGTTATTATATTGGCTCAGAAGGTAAAGAATCTGCCTGTAATACAGCAGACCCAGATTCGATCCCTGGGTCAGGAGGATCCCCTGGAGAAGGGAATGCCTACACATTCCAGTATTCTTGCCTGAAGAATCCCGTGGATGGAGGAGTCTAGCAGGTTACAGTCCATGGGGTCACAAAGAGTCTACTTAACACCTTCTCTTTTCATGTTCACAGAGTATTATACATCCTGCATGTCTATATACTCTGATAAGTAGTTTATATACCTCAATTAGTCCTCACAATTAACCCTCTGTGGTAGCTGTTGTTACTGTCTTGTTTTCAGACAAGAAAGCAGATGACTAGAGATATGAAGAAACTTGCTCCTGGACGTATAGTTAGCACAGAGGGTTAACTGTGAGGACTAACTGCACCAGCGTTTCCCCACTGCTGAGGCTGGTGACAGCATTTACAGCCTTAGTCCCCCTTCTGTCACTGAGGCATGATATGGCCTTTCTACTCATCTTTAAAAGGTTGAAAATTCACTTGGTTAGGAGAGGGAAGAGAGAGAGATGAAGGGGAAAGCCAAAAAGGAAAGAAGGTGAAACTCTTGATTAACAGTGAGCTGTGCAAACGTTCCACATTCTGATGATTCTCACTAAAGATATTTCTTCAAGTGAATTCTGGGCAAGTCAATTACTGGCTGTGGGTGTCAACCTAAGCCTGATCACTTTCCACTCCTTGGAAGTCTTCGTAAAAAGGATGATACTGGTCATCCCTTAAGAGCTAGAGAATGTGTCATACTTGGGGTCAACATTCAGCTCCTACTCTGACTTCCCTTTCCTTTGTCCTGTCCCTGTCGCTCGCCAGCCACCAGGTGGCCAGGTTGCTACAGCAACATCTACAAGCAGGAAGCCCTGTGGCTGCTCAGGGCGAAGGCTCAGCACCCAGCAGCAGAACTTCACTGAAGCTGGGGCAAGATCTTCGGTTTTCTTTAGATCTCGAGTCTGTGGGAAGAGCCTGTGTTTGTTAACCAATCCCATGCATCAGAGAGCAGAATATTGGGGAATGAGAATTACTGTTCTCTGTTACCTGTTCTATAAAAACTGTCCATACTTTCCGATAAAGCAGGCAACAGTTTCTCTTTTATTTCAAGGGTAATAGGAAGGCATTCCTTCTTCCTCCAAACAGTTCTTTTTTTCCCCCAAGCCCATCAAAGAAGTCTGACTTGCTCCCATTATCAACTCAGTCCTTAAGAATAAGCTCTGACCTCTTTGAATATACAAACCCACTGATGGAGATATTCCATTAAATCTCTATATCCTACTATGAACATTCATCATCAGATTGATCATTTTAATTATTCACTCAATCAGAAGGAAATCACCTTGAGTCTCTGTGACTCCATGTTCTCAGCCGGAAGTAGGAATAACAACTGTTACAAAGACTGGATGGCATACCCTACGCTCAGGGCACCATGCCTGGTACAAAGTTACTGAATCAGTGGCAGGTGGCGATGGTAATAGGAATGCCAGGAGCAGCAGTAGGAGTTACTATTGTCTGTATGGGAAGAGATGAGGAAAGATCAGACCATACTGTACCTTAAAGGGAAGGGTATGTTCAAAGGAAAAGTAGGAGACAAAGTCATCAACGAGGCCACTTTGATGAGAGCTGATCCTGGTGACTATGTGGTAAATAGAATGATAATGATGCCAACCACTAACTCAATACATGCCAAGTTCCAGGCACCTTGCTCCTCACACTGAATTCATATGTTTTGGATCCTCATAGAACTCAATGAAGTAGGTTTTACTAATATTCTCCATATATGATTAAGGAAACTGAAGCTTAGAGAATGAGGCAACCAACCAGGAAGCAGCAGAGCCAAGAGCCAAACCAGCCCAGTCTGTGGGCCAAACCAAAGTCCAAGCAGTGAACTCTGCATTGCCCCCTGGGAAGAACACTGGTTTTTAGCAGCCCATTCTGCACCCTGTCAATACAGAGGAGGGTGAGGGGCTGAGGGAGGGAGGGCTCTCTCGGCTCTTCTCTCTTCAGGGTCTGGAGATCATGGCCCTGCAGTGAGCAGGCAAGCCCTGGGCCAGGCAGGGCCAGATCTGAAGCCCTGCTATCTCCTTCATTTCATCAGGCTGCTGGGCAGCTGAGCACAGGAAATTAAAAGCAACTCATAGATCATAAAGCAAGGCACCAAGTGATCTCAGACAAAATCTGTCTCCCTTCCCTCCCTCTTCTCCCTCCTATGAGAAGCTGGCTCTTAGCAGTTGGCTGCTGAACTTCTGCAGTGAGCCAAACTGTTCTAGTTGTCAGTACCCCAGAGGCAGAGGAGGCTCTGCCCTCAGAGGGCTCTGAGTCCGAATGCCAGGACCTCACAGTGACAGCATTAGTGTGTGTATATGTGTGTATGTGAGAGAGAGAGAGAGAGCGAGAGAGAGAGAGAGAGAGAGAGAGAGAGAGAGAGCGAGAGAGAGAGCGAGCGAGCGAGCACGTGCATTGTGGAAGGAGACAGAAGAAAGAGTGGCAGCCTTTATGGGACAAACTGAGCTCAGAGGTAAAGGGAAGCCCAACTTCTAACTTCATTCCTTCTGGCAGGCTGCACTTTGTACCCTGTGTTTATGTTCATTATTTTTACAAACGATACATACAGCAGCAACATCTCCCTGCTAAGATAGCCTGTGACTGTGGACATTTGCTACTCCACTTGCCCAGCATCCCTTCTGAGTTTTGGCTAAAGAACCCCTTTTCCTTTTTAAAACAATTTTTTTCATGTGGACCATTTTTTAGAGTCTTCATTGAATTTGTTACAATATTGCTTCCTTTTTTATGTTTTCATTTTTTGGCCATGAGGCATGTGGAATCTTAGCTCCCCAACCAAGATCAGCCCTGCATCCTCTGCACTGGAAGGCGAAGTCTAAACCATTGGACCTCCAGAGAAGTCCTCCAACTTTCCCTTCTTTGAAAAGTTTCCTCTTACCTGTTCGTGGTCCTGAGAAGATGGTCAGTGATGACAATGACTCCACATTACTTCAGCCGAGCAGGGGGAAGGGTGGTGGCCCACGGGACCCAAATTCTTCCACAGGATTTCTTCTCCCTGAGGTCTGATCTTGGTGGGAACCTCTTTAGCCTGGCAAAAGGCTGGGCTGATTCACCCACATGGGGATGCCCTGAAGAGATACCCTCCGGTTCCTACTCAATGCAACCTGACTATTCAACTTTCTCTTCAGTTCTGTGAGCTATCCAGGCTGCACTTTAAAATGTTCTTTAATTGATTTTTAGCCAAAATCCATTTCTGTTTCTTAAAACCAAGGAACCCTAGTGAATGCCTTTGCTTTTTGAATGTCAAAAAAAATTATGAGATCCCAACCTACATATGATGCATGATCCTTATCCCTGCCCACCTTTCTGAGGATACCCTATTGCCTCTTGTCTTGATCATCTGTTTCCACTGAATTCTTTTAGTTTACGGACAATATCAGCATTCTGTATAGGCTGTTTGTACCAATACAAACAAGAAACTCAGCACTTTCCTTGTAATTTCTCTTTTTTCCCCCCTACCAAGACCCACTTATACAGGGATATGTGTGTGTATGTGTGTGTGTGTGTGTGTGTGTGTGTGTGTGTGTTTACTGAAGACAAAGAAGTTTTACAGCACTAATACACACACCAAAAAAAAAAAAAAAACCACCATGCAATCAAAAATTATATATCCCTATTCTTAAAATTCTACTAATGCACATTTCAAGCTCCAGTATTCCCCGGTTAGAGTTCTCTCCCTTCTATTTCCTATCTCCCTTCAAATTCCCTCATGCAAATGGCCTATTTATTTTTATGAAAAAAAAAATCAGTTCTCTCTTCACCACTTTATCTCCCACCAACTTTGTCCTCAGGGTCTCAAGATAGTTTTCCTCCAAAAGGGAATTCTGGGGCCAGGTGTTAACATAGGTCCACCCTGCTACAGTGATTTCTTCAGACAGAATATTAGAATCAGACCAAATGACCTGTTCTGTCTCCTTCCAGTCATAAGAGCAATGAGTCTGGGCTCAGGAAGGGTCACAGTCCTTCTTTCTACTTTATTTCATGTTGAATTAGACGGGGCAATCATCTCTGTAAGAACTCAGGGCTCTTTCAAAGGCCACAGTCATTTCTTCAAAGAGGCAGAGGGTCCTGTAAGAGAGGGCAGCTGTGGGAATGGGAGCCACAGATGGGCTGAGGATGTGGAGAGGGGCCAGCAGTGATTCTGGACAGGGTGGGTATCTGGCTGGTGTCTGCCTTCTCCCTCTGATGAATCTTTCCCATGTTACTTTGTAAGCAATAAAGCTGGGACACATGATGGGGGCTTGATTATGTACAGAATTAGCACAATCATTCTCTAGAACTCTTGCTTCTCAATTATCATTCATTCAATAAACACATATTAAATTCCTTCTCTGTACCCAGCAATAGACACAAAAGCAAAATAAGACCAAGTCCTTGTTCACAAGAGTCCAAGACTCTATTGGGAGATCCATAGGGAAAAAATAGGCAGTTATTCAAAAGTAGGGTAAGTTCTGGGTAATAGCTATTGAGCATCTTTGATGTACCAGGCTTTGTCAATTGCTTGAGATTCAAGGAAATAAGACATATCTCTAAAAAGAAAATCTATGAGTTTGCTTATGTGTTGGGTGCCTGGAGGACAGGGAAAGTGGGCAGGAAAAAATTCACAAACATCTAACACAATGTCAAGCACACAGAATCACTCAGTAAATACTCATTAAGTGAGTGTTGACTTAAAAGTTACAGAATGTGATATATGCTATAACAGAAACAAAAGAATATTGTGGCTAATTGCTTGGAAATCAGAGCACACCTTAAAAAATATAATGCACCTGAATCTTGCTTGAGCAGGAACTGTGTTGAGAGGAGCATTAAGTTTGGTGGAGGTGATGGAGGAATGAAATTGAAAAAAAAAGTCTGGGGCTATGTTGTTGATGACTTTGTATGACATCTTAACAACTGAGAAACAATCAGTCCTGTTTTTCAGGCCGAGCTGAGAGTAATTGCTGCCTCTATGTGCCTGTTTTTACAGTATAAAGTGGAAGGCACCACTCATCCACTAGATAACAGAGTGAACAAGAACATGGGTTTAGAAGCAAACAGACCTGGTTGGCTTCAAATTTCAGCTTTGCCACCTTTTTAATAGCAATATGCTGGGCAAGTAACTTAACCTCTCTGAACTTCAATTATTTCATATCCAAAACAAGAATCACAACACCACCACCCCAGAGCAATGCTCTACAAGATCAATAAGGTAACGTACCGTAAAAGAGTACCTGGCTTAGAGTCAGTACTTTTTAAATGATTGTTTTGTTATTATCACAACTATAACAATTATTACTATTGTCATTCTGCTTGGAAATAATGCTGCTTCTCATTCATCCTCTACTGCCTACAAAGAAAGTTAACTGTGAGGCCCACCTTTTCCAGACTGATCATCTCAGTTGAGCAAGTGAATTTAGATTAATCATTTGATGGGAGGTGTGATTACTCACCAAGAAAAGGCCTCCAAGCCCATGTGACCCAAGTTCCCTCAATTTACCATAAGGAGACTGAGCCTTGGCCCTAGTCCCACAACTGCCTGGAGAGAACTGGGCGATCCCAGACCTCTATCCTCTGAGTGCAGTTGATTGCCCTCGAGTTAACTCTGTTGCTGTATATACAAGGCCAAGATTAAAACCAGCTTCAAATGCCAGTCCTGCAAAGCCAAGTCCTCCTCACCGAGCCCTCTCTGTGGGGGGCTGTTTTTCTTACACTTTCTCTGCAGCCCCTACAGGCATCTGCGGGGTGTCTGAGAACGGACTCTGCTCCTGAGCCCTGCTGACCCCACAGGAGGAGGTGAGAGGCCTCTCTCTACCAGTGTCAGCTTACAGTGGGGAAAAGGCCTGGGGACACGGCCAGAGACAGGCTGACACCAGCAGTGTCACTGCCTCCCCAGGCTCTCACTCCAGCAGAGGTGGCTGGCAGGTCAGCCTCCCCAGCAGACGGACTTGTTTCTCACCACAGGCTTCAGCGCTGCTCTGGAGTCAGCCATCCTCTGGCAGGTGCTCAGGCTCCTATGGCTCCACGGAGCTCTCCACTTTGCCAGGGTCACCACTCTCCTCTGGAAGAGAAGCCCGAGGGAGACCCCCAGCAGGACAGAGAAGCCTGGCTTTTTCTAGAACTCCCCCAGCTCTCCAAACTCTTCACTGAGGGCTCAAATGGCCTGGACAAGCCAAGTGAAGTGCCAGGCTGCTCTTCTGTCCCTTTTGTGAGACTCGTGAACTTGCTATTCCACAGGATAAATACAATTTCTTGAGCAAAAGAGGTTATTTTCTACAGTGCAGTTCCCTAACCTGGTGGCTCAGACAGTAAAGACTTTGGCTGCAACACAGGAGACACTGGTTCAATCCCTGGGTCGGTCGGGAAGATCCCCTGGAGAAGGGGATGGCTACCCTCTCCAAGATTCTTGTCTGGAGAATTTCACAGAGGAGCCTGGCAGGCTACAGTCAACGGGGTCGCAAAGAGTCAGACACAACTGAGCCACTTTCACTCACTCATCCACAACTGGCCTGACGTAACCGATAGCAAGGCTATAACCTGGCCACAGCCCAGGTCAGAGTCAGTGGACTAGCCAGGAGGACTCTCCTGCTCTGAACAGTGACTGACCAACAAAATCAGTCAGATCTTCCTTCATGCCCTACTTTATTCCTACATACATACTGGGACCTTCTACGTTCCAGGAACTACATTAGTTTCCAGTGATACAAATGGAGAAGTGGCTTTGTAGCCCTAGATAATTTTGCCCTTAACAGGAATTCAGTTTATAACTCTATTTCCTTATCAGCAACTTTGACTGGCTGTCAGATTTTATGGTGACATATACACAAGTCTCATTTATAAGGTAGCCATTACTTTAAACAGACAAATAAATTTATCAGGAGCCTTGATTTCAAGGAGCAGAAACTGAACCCAATCTAGCTTAAGAAAAAATCAGAATTATCTGGCTCCTATCTTAGAAGGTCAGGACTAGAGTATCCTCAGTCAATCAAATGAGATCATTTTTCTCTCCCTCTGTCCCCCTTCACCCCAAGTCTCAGCTCTCTGCTTCTCTCCATGTGTTGGAGTCATTCTCTCCTAAGATGTAAGACCTTTATCCACACAGCAGGAGGCACGGCACAGACAACTGCAGACTTCAATTCAGATTAGCAATACCCAAAGAGAAACATTTCTCTCTCCCAGAACCCATATGTAAAATTCAGGAGGACAGCAATACTAAACCAAACTTGGATCACAGGGCCACTACTGAGTCAGTTGCTATAAGGAGGGAATGAGCTATGATGATTGGTTGAGATTTGGTCACATGATTCTCCTTAGCCCCTCCTAAAACTAGATGTGAGAAAGAGGAACAGTACTTGAAAGAAGAGAGTAAGCTCTTTCCATGTAAGATGGAGCAGACGCTGGACAGGTTGGAGAGGACCGGGCAAGGGAGACATGGCAACATGTCTGTATATCAGAAAGAATAAAAAGAAAAGGTTGTGTTGTATAGAAGAAAAAACAGGGAAGCCTTCGCCAAAGAGTAGTTAGCTTTAAGTTTGTTTGTAATGGCCAATTACTTTAGAATATGGAAAGCATGAATATATCTTAAAATATATAATGGGTTGGCAATTTTTATAGGATGTATAACTATGGTGATTCATCATACAGTTAATTTCCAAAGGGACCAAGGACAAACCAAATAAATATCTTTTGGGGGAAAGAAGAGGTTCACATTCATTGAATATCTACTGGGATGCTGGGCATTGTACCTCCACATTACTCATAAAGCTATAGGGTCATCCTATGAGGCAGGTGCTATTTTTTCCCCTCCAATTACAGGAGAGGGAACTGATGCTCAAAGAAATTTTCTTTAAAATAAATCATCTCACTAAAGCCTCCATAGCAAGCAAGCTCTAGAGCTGGGATGTGAACTCAAGTTTATCTAAGTCCAGTTCTGCCAGCCAGAGGCAAAATATAGCCAGATGAAAGAGTGGAGAAGCAAACAATGAGTCCCTCCTCTATTTATAGACAGAGGACAAAGCCAGACAGCCCCAAAAGGCAGAAGTGCCAAGAAGAGAAACAACTTTTCCAGGTCCTTCATGAGGACATTCTTTGCTCCCAAAATGGAGATGGCACTCAAAAGTAAGATTACACATTATGAAGTGTTGCAATGGGCAGGAGAATGTGGCCAAGAAAAAACAATCGTTTCAGTGACTCAGAGGTGATCAGTTCAGTTCAGTTCAGTTCAGTTGCTCAGTCATGTCCAACTCTTTGCAACCCAATGAATCACAGCACGTCAGGCCTCCCTGTCCATCACCAACTCCCAGAGGTCACTCAGACTTGCATCCATCGAGTCAGTGATGCCATCCAGCCATCTCGTCCCCTGTCATCCCCTTTTCCTCCTGCCCCAAATCCCTCCCAGCATCAGAGTCTTTCCCAATGAGTTAATTCTTCACACGAAGTAGCCAAAGTACTGGAGTTTCAGCTTCAGCATCATTCCCTCCAAAGAAATCCCAGGGCTGATCTCCTTCAGAATGGACTGGTTGGATTGCCTTGCAGTCCAATTTACTCTCGAGTCTTCTCCAACACCACAGTTCAAAAGCATCAATTCTTCGGCGCTCAGCTTTCTTCACAGTCCAACTCTCACATCCATACATGACCACTGGAAAAACCATAGCCTTGACTAGATGGACCTTTGTGGGCTGGGTGATGTCTCTGCTTTTGAATATGCTGTCTAGGATGGTCATAACTTTTCTTCCAAGGAGTAA
>SJYC01069782.1:0-14262 GCA_006408675.1 Madoqua kirkii
TACAAAATGGAATATTAGTCATAAAAAGAAATGAAACTGAGTCATTTGTAGTGATATGGATGAACCTAGAATCTGTCATGCAGAGTGAAATAAGTCAGAAAAACAAATATCATATATTAATGCATATGTATGGAATCTAGAAAAACGGTACTGATGAACCTATTTGCAAGGCAGAAATAGAGATGCAGAGAATGGACTTGTGGACACAGTGGAGGGAAAGAGAAAGTGGGATGAATTGAGAGAGTAGCACTGACATATATACACTACCATAGGGACATATATACACTATTCTATACCCTAGCTTTGTATAAAATAGATAGCTACTAGGAAGCTGTTGTATATAGCACACAGAGCTCAGCTTAGTGCTCTGTGATGACCTAGAAGGAGGGGATGTGGCAGGTGGTGGGGGAGGGTGGCTCAAGAGGGAGGGGATATATGTATACACATAGCTGATTCATGTTGTTCAGCAAAAATTAATACAACATTGTAAAGCAATTGTACTCCAGTTTAAAAATTCTTTTTTAAAAAAAGAATTCCTTCTCTGAAAATCTTCAACTGAATAGAAGAGGCTCACCCACATTATGGAGGGAAGTCTGCTTTCCTTGGGGTTCCCTGGTGGTGCAATAGTAAGATGGTAAAGAATGGTAAAGAATCTGCCAACAACATGGGAGACCTGGGTTCGATCCCTGGAATGGGAAGATGCCCTGGAGAAGGGAAGAGCTCCCCACTCCAGTGTTCTGGCCTAGAGAATTCCACGGTCAGTGGAGCCTGGCAGGCTACAGTCCACAGGGTCACAAAGAGTCAGACACGACTGCTTTCCTTGAAGTCAACTGATTATAAATAATCACATCTACAAAATACCTTCACAGCAACAACATTTAGACTAGTGTTTGACCAAAACACTGGGCACCATAGCCTGGCCAAATTTACCACATAAAATCCACCACCACATCCTCCTCAGATCATTTTCATGCATCATTTCACTTAATCTTCACAATAACCTATGAGGGGACTGCTTTCCGTTTACAGATGAAGAAACCAAAGAGACATCTCTTTATTTCAAAGAGATAAAGTCATTTACCAGGTCTCTCACAGAGCTCAGGTAGCTAAGCCAGGAGACCACCTCCCATTACAGAGATTTCTCAGGGTCACAATTTATCCCTAAGGAAGGCAGCAGTTTATACCTAAGGTAAGATAAGTAAAAATCATCAGTCCTGTGTTTGACATAGACATATCAGAAATCTACACACAATGTAGTGAAGTGATCCTAAAAAGCATTCAAGCAATGCTTCAGTTATTTATAGATGTCTCTCTGGGCCTTCTTCAAGTCACTGAAGCAATACACAGAGACTGTCTGGAAGAATACATACAAAACCTGGAAGGAAAACTGGGTGGCCAGGAGACAAGGAAGCGAAACTGACTTTTTAACACTCATCCTATTGTGGCCTTTGAAGTTTGAACCATGTGAATGGGTTGGTTATTCAATTAACAAAATTAAAATAAATAAGTAAAAAATTAAACAAAAAAATTTAAATGAGCCTACAAGGACCCTGTCCGCCTCATGATTGCATAACTGCAACTTTGCTCAAGACACAGAAAAAAGGATGAGGCAGGCAGCCATGCTTGCCAAGCTGTTTATGAACACTTAGCTCTCAGTGACTCTGCCTTCTTCCAAAAGGCAGAAATGTTCTCAAAGACTGAGGATTTGCCATAGGTGGAGGTATTCAAAGAATTTATTTCAGGCTCTAAAAACAATTCCAAGAGGAGTCTGAAAATCCTTTTGAGCAAAAGCAGTATCATCAGAGAAAATCTATATCACTCTCAAGGTGACACTTTGAAGGAGAAGAATTCACTGGTCAGTATAAATTCAAGTTTCATCCTTTTTCTTTTCTTTTTTTCCTTCCTTATTTTTTAAATCTGTTACACTACAGTCTTCAAAGTACTTGATCAAGTACCACATGAAAGAATTAGACCAGGAATTGTAAAATCAAATCCCTTCCAAGTTTAGGCAGGAAGTATAAACAAACATTTGAAACCCTCAGGGGTATGATAACAGGGGTTTGTGGAGACCACAGGGAAAAGACCCTGCCGCCCCCCCCCCCCGACCTGGAGCACCCAACTGTACTCAAAGTAGTATGCTGAGCAATGATTCATCTCCGATCAAATTTGCCCATTGCTGTTGTTGATTCTCTGTGACCCCATGGACTGCAGCACTCCAGTCCTCCCTGTCCCTCATCATCTCCCAGAGTTCACTGAAGTTCATGTTCATTGAACTGGTGATGCCATCCAATCATCTCACCTTCTGCTGCCCTCTTCTCCTTTTGCCTTCCATCTTTTCCAGAATCAGGGTCTTTTCCAATGAGTCAGCTGTTTGCATCAGTGGCCAAAGTATTGGAGCTTCAGCTTCAGCATCAGTCCTTCCAAAGAGTATTCAGGGTTGATTTCCCTTAGGATTGACTGGTTTGGTCTCCTTGCTGTCCAAGGGACTTTCATTTGCCAATAGTCTACCACTTTACCTCTGCTGAACTAAGAATTTCTCTTTAAGAACAAGAAAGAACTGAAGACAGCAGAGAGTTATAAGGAGGAAGGTTTCAGATCACCAAAAGGACTAATAAATATTATTTTAAAAAGAGAGAGAGACAGCAGGCCCAGTATGACTCAGGAAATTCAATCAAGGGCTCTGGGATAAGCTGAAGGGTGGGATGGGGAGGGAGATGGGAAGTAGGTTAGGAAGGGAGGGTCATGGGTGTATCTATGGCTGATTCTTATTCATGTATGACAGAAAACCACAAAATTCTGTAAAGCAATTATCCTTCAATTAAAAAAATTTTTTAAATAAATAAAATAAATAGGCTTGAACCCACCTTACTGAACATTGGGTGGAATCTACATGAGTAGTTGGAGGCCAAGAAATGCTAAAAGGCAGGATGGTTGTCTGAGGAGGCCTTACAAACAGCTGTGAAAAGAAGAGAAGTGAAAGGCAAAGGAGAAAAGGAAAGATATGTCCATTTGAATGCAGAGTTCCAAAGAATAGCAAGGAGAGATAATAACACCTTCCTCAGCGATCAATGCAAAGAAATAGAGGAAAACAATAGAATGGGAAAGACTAGAGATCTCTTCAAGAAAATTAGAGATAACAAGGGAACATTTCATGCAAAGATGGGCTCAATAAAGGACAGAAATGGTATGGACCTAACAGAAGCAGAAGATATTAAAAGAGGTGGCAAAAAGACACAGAAAGAACTAAACAAAAACATCTTCACAACCAAGATAATCACAGTGGTGTGATCACTCACCTAGGGCCAGACATCCTGGAATGTGAAGTCAAGTGGGCCTTAGGAAGAATCACTACAAACAAAGCTAGTGGAGATGATGGAATTCCAGTTGAGCTGTTTCAAATTCTAAAAGATGATGCTGTAAAAGTGCTATACTCAATACGCCAGCAAATCTGGAAAACCCAGCAGTGGCCACAGGACTGGAAAAGGTCAGTTTTCATTCCAATCCCAAAGAAAGACAATGCCAAAGAATGCACAATTATGCTCATCTCACATGCTAGCAAAGTAATGCTCAAAATCCTCCAGGCCAGGCTTCAACAGTACATGAACAGTGAACTTCCAGATGTTCAAGCTAGATTTAGACAAAGCAGAGGAGCCAGAGATCAAATTGTCAACATCCATTGGATCATAGAAAAAGGAAGAGAGTTCCAGAAAAATATCTGCTCTGCTTTATTGACTACGCCAAAGCCTTTGTGTGGATCACAACAAACTGTAGAAAATTCTTCAAGAAATGGGAACACCAGCCCACCTGACCTGCCTTCTGAGAACTCTGTATGCAGGTCAAGAAGCAACAGTCAGAAATGAACGTGAAACAACAGACTGGTTCCAAATTGGGAAAGGAGTACATTAAGGCTGTATACTGTCACCTTGTTTATTTAACTTATATGCAGAATACATCATGAGAAATGCTCAACTGGATAAAGCACAAGTTGGAATCAAGATTGCTGGGAGAAATATCAATAACCTCAGATATGCAGATGACACCACCCTTATGGCAGAAAGTAAAGAAGAACTAAAGAGCCTCTTGATGAAAGTGAAAGAAGAGAGTGAAAAAGTTGGCTTAAACCTCAACATTCAGAAAACTAAGATCATGGCATCTGGTCCCATCACTTCATGGGAAATAGATGGGGAAACAGTGACAGACTTTATTTTGAGGGCTCTAAAATCACTTCAAATGGTGACTACTGTCATGAAATTAAAAGACACTTGCTCCTTAGAAGAATAGTTATGACCAACCTAGACAGCATATTAAAAAGTAGAGACATTACTTTGCTGACAAAGGTCCATCTAGTCAAGGCTATGATTTTTCCAGTAGTCATGTATGGATTTGAGAGTTGGACTATAAAGAAAGCTGAACGCTGAAGAATTAATGTTTTTTAACTGTGGTGTTGGAGAAGACTCTTGAGAGTCCCTTGGACAGTGAGGAGATCCAGTCCATCCTAAAGGAAATCAGTCCTGAATATTCATTGGAAGGACTGATGCCAAACTGAAACACCAATACTTTGTCCACCTGATGCAAAGAGCTGACTCACTTGAAAAGACCCTGATGGTGGGAAAGATTGAAGATGGGAGGAGAAGGGGACGACTGAGCATGAGATGTTTGGATGGCACCACCAACTCAATGGACATGAGCTTGAGTAAACTCTGGGAGTTGGTGATGGACAGAGAGGCCTGGCGTGTTGCAGTCCAACAGGTCGCAAAAAGTCAGATATGACTGAGTGACTGAACTGAGTTGGGAGCCCAGCTGAATGTGGGCTATGGGCACTTCTGCAAAGTTATATATAAATTCAACTTTTGTAAATAAAAAAAAATAATAATAAATTCAACTTTTCAGTTATATATTAAAAAAGAGAGTGACAGCAGGCCCCAAATGGAGTCACTTGCGCTAAGCCCAGTTCACCAAACCGAGACACAATACTGAAGTTAATTACAGTTTCAACCTCTTTCAGGAGTGGAATCTTAAACCAGTCAACTTGGAACACCAATGAGTTAATCTGCCTGATAGACCTATGCTGTCCCTTAAAGGAAGGTGATCTTGCTACAAGCAATCCACTCTTTGCTAGTAACTTTCTTGTCTTGTCCCCTTCTGCCTATAAAGGTCTTTTCATTTTGTAGTTCTTCACTGCTTCATTCTATTTGTTCTATGGGATGCTGCTCAATTTATGAATCATCAACTAAAACTAAGAAGGGTTTAACATTTATTCAGTTGAATTTTGTTTGTTTTAACCTAAGTTAATAATGGGAGACAGTCAATATGAAATGATTAGCAACAAGAAGAATGAGTTTCCTATTGTTTGGAGGTATTCAAGGGCATTGGTTTCATTCTGGCTATTTGTTTTTGTTGTTCAGTTAGTCATGTCCCACTCTTTCCATCCCCATGGACTGTAGCCCTCCAGACTTCCCTGTCCTTTACTATTGCCAGCAGTTTGCTCAAACTCAAGTCCATTGAGTCCATGATGCCATCTAACCATCTCATCCTCTGTCACCCCTTCTTCTCCTGCCCTCAATCCTTCCCAGATCACTCTTTCCATCCCCATGGACTGTAGCCCTCCAGACTTCCCTGTCCTTTACTATTGCCAGCAGTTTGCTCAAACTCAAGTCCATTGAGTCCATGATGCCATCTAACCATCTCATCCTCTGTCACCCCTTCTTCTCCTGCCCTCAATCCTTCCCAGAAGCAGAATCTTTTCCAATAAGTAAAGGTAGTCAAATTATTGGAGCTTCAGCTTCAGCATCAGTCCTTCCAGTGAATATTCAACACTGATTTCCTTTAGGATTGACTGGTTAGATCTCCTGTTGTCTAAGGGACTCTCAAAGGTCTTCTCCAACATCACGATACAAACCATCAATTCTCTGGCACTCAGCCTTGCTTATAGTCCAACTCTCACATTTGCACATGGCTACTGGAAAAACTATAGCTTTGACTATACTGACATTTGTCAGCAAAGTGATGTCTCCACTTTTGAATATACTATCTAGGTTTGTCCTAACTTTTCTTCCGAGGAGCAAGCATCTCTAATTTCATGGCTGTAGTCACCAGCTGCAGTGATTTTGAAGCCCAAGAAAATGAAGTCTGCCACTGTTTTCATTGTTTCCCCACCTATCTGCCATGAAGTGATGGGACTGGATGCCATGATCTTAGTTTTTCAAATGTTGAGTTTTAAGCCAGCTTTTTCATTCTCCCTTTTCACCTTCATCAAGAGGCTCTTTAGTTCCTCTTTGCTTTCTGCCATTAGGGTGGTATCATCTGCATACCTGAGGTTATTGATATTTCTCCCAGAAATCTTGATTCCAGCTTGACATTTAGCTGTAGAAGATTCCAGCATTTGACGATCATGTGGAAGTGATCTCGAAATTTTTCTCCTACCTAGAGATTTGAAAGGTTTGAAAGTCTGTCTGACGAAGGACAGACTCAGGGGGAATATTCAAATCTAACCAATGTTACATGCACAGCCCTTTCTCTTTCTCCCTTTGTACCCCTCTATTTTGAACAATCGAAAGTGTTCCACAGCATAGATTTCTTTTTCACATCTTTTGTTGTTATTAAGTCACTAGGTTGTGTCCAATACTTTTATGACCCCATAGACTGGGGCCACCAGACTCCTCTGTCTATGGGATTCCCCAGGCAAGAATATTGGATAGGTTGCCATTTCCTTCTCCAGGTGATCTTCCCAACCTAGGGATCAGAGCCCTGTATCCTGCATTGGCAGGAGGATTCTTTATCATTGAGCCACCATGGAAGCCCTTCACATTTGTTAAAGATGTCCTTGTTAAAATAAAAGATTTATTTTCTTTCATCTGTTTTTCTTACTTTCCTCCTTGAAATTTCTTTCTATTCCTTCCTTCCTTTTTTCTTCTTTCTTTTTCTTTTTTCCTCCCTCCCTTTCTTCCTTCCTTCCTTGATATTTCTTTCTCTGTCCCTCTCCTCTCCCTCTCCTCTCTTTTCTTTCTTTCTTTCTCTCTCTCATAATTTCTCCCACACACATCTATTCCTCTGCTAATAGCCTCCTAAATTTCTTTAGGAAACCATTCTCAGTCACATGATTTTGATCAGTCTCTACTTCCTTAGGATTGGAATCATGCAATCCAGGCCTGTCCAATCATTGTAATTTTACCCTCAGGAATCACAGTGATTGATTCAGGGATGGGCACATGATATAAGATGATACAATCAGAGTAACACAGAGACCAGTATGGTAGTTTTTTTTTGGGGGGGGGGAACCCCTCTTTCCACTAGACTTAGACAAAGAAAATGTAGATGTGAGATGCTGGCAGTCATTTTGCCACCATACTGAGCCTAAAAATGAAGAATGCTTGGAGGACAGAGGATGTAAGAGATGAAGAGAGATTGAGTCTAGAGCTGCCATATCAAACTTTCTCTGGATTTTTCTATGTAAGATAATATCCTATTTTGGTAAAGTCATCTTGAGTTTTGTTTTCTGTCATTTATCACCAAAATAGTTCTAATGAATATATGTGCCAGTAATAATGTGTTCCTTTGGATTTAAAAGTTGAGATTCTAAATGTGCCATAATCCTCATGAAAATAAAAACACTTTAGGGAAGGAGAATGATAGAAAGGGGAGAATTTAGGAATTATAATGATGGTAGGGACTTCAAGAATTTCTTTTTAGAGAACTCCAATGATTTTCAAGTTTTATTTCAACAACAAAATGCTCTTTCAGAGAATATCATGCACAGAATCCTAGACAGATAACTCATTCCACTCTGGTTATACAAGTTCAATGGGAGTACCACTGGATCTTTCCACATGCTGTTTGTACTGCCTAAAGACTTTTCCTACCCACCATTTCCCCCCACTCACCCTAAGCCAGTTTGGTACATAAATTATCACCTCTGAACAATTCAGATTAAATGTCACATCCATTGAGATGGCTTCTCTGAAGTGTGAGGATGGGTGCACTGCTCAAGTGCTCCCACATCATCCTTTATGTCCCACTATGGTAAATAGAATGAGCTGCACAATGAGTTACAATTGCTCACATTTTTATCTGCTTGCCCACCTGGAAATTGGTTCTGAGAGTACAGATCAGTCTTATACACTTCCGTGTACGACACACATCACGCTCAGTAGGATTTGGTGAGTGGATGAGTGAATAAATGGATGAATGAGATCATGTGCCCCAGAAAGCAGTGAAAGGGAAAGTGTTAGTCACTCAGTCACATCCAACTCGTTGTGACTCCATGGACTGTAGCCCAATAGGCTTCTCTGTCCATGGGATTTTCTAGGCAAGAATACTGGAGTGGGTAGCTTATTCCCTTCTCAGGGGATCTTCCTGATTTGGAATTGAACTTAAGTCTCACGCATAGCAGGCAGATTCTTTATGGTCTGAGCCATCCAGGAAGCCAGAAAGCAGTATCTACCTGCTTCTTCAGATCAGAGCTCATGGTTTCAGCTTAGCTCAGAGGCTGAGCTACAGAAGTCATAATTAGGAGCAGTGTTTTCCTACTTGCCCACAAACTGTCCTTCCCTACTCTGTTTTTAACAATTCTACTTGGATGCTTCATTTCTTTGAGTTAAGGGATAGAAGTCTCTTTTAAGCATAAGCATCCTTTGGAAGAGTGACATCAAATCCCCATTAAGACATAAGCTCCAGAAAAGCAGGGATTTTTTGCCTGTATTTTGTACACTGAATAGTGTCTGCCCATAATGGGGGCTCTGTAAATCTTTGTTTAGGGGCTTCCTTGATGGGTCGGTGGTTGAGACTTAGACTTTGCATGCAGGGCAAATGGGTTTGATCACTGGTCAGAGAACTAAGATCCTGCCTGATGCATGATGCAGCCAAAAATAAATACTTCAAAGACTGGCACAATAAAGGACAGAAACCTTCTGAACCTAATAGAAGCAGAAGATACTAAGAAGAGGTGGCAAGAATACACAGAAGAACTGTACAAAAAAAGATCTTAATGACCCAGATAACCAAAATGGTGTGATCACTCACCTAAAGCCAGACATTCTGGAATGTGAAGTCAAGTGGGCCTTAGGAAGCATCACTACAAACAAAGCTAGTGGAGGTGATGGAATTCCAGTTGAGCTATTGCAAATCCTAAAAGATGATGCTGTGAAAGTGCTGTACTCAATATGCCAGCAAATTTGGAAAACTCAGGAGTGGCCACAGGACTGGAAAAGAAAGGCAATCCAAAGAATGTTCAACTATTGTAAACTGTACTCATATCACATGCTGGCAAAGTAATGCTCAAAATTCTCCAAGCAAGGCTTCAACAGTAGGTAAACCAAGAACTTCCAGGTGTTCAAGCTGGATTTAGAAAAGGCAGAGGAACCAGAGATAAATTGCCAATATCCACTGAATCATAGAAAAAGCAAGAGAGTTTCAAAAAAACATCTACTTCTGCTTTATCAACTATGTCAAAGTCTTTGACTATGTGGATCACAACAAACTGTGGAAAATCCTGAGAGATGGGAATATCAGACCACCTGACCTGCCTCCAGAGAAATCTGTATGCAGGTCAAGAAGCAACAGTTAGAACCGGACATGGAACATTGGACTGGTTCAAAATTGAGAAAGGAGTATGTCAAGGCTGAATGTTGTCACCCTGCTTATTTAGCTTATACAGAGTACATCGTGTGGAAATGTCAGACTAGAATGAAGCAGAAGCTGGAATCAAGATTGCCGGGAGAAATATCAGTTATCTCAGACATGCAAATGACACCACCCTTATGGCATAAAGTGAAGAGGAACTGAAGAACCTCTTGATGAAAGTGAAAGAAGACAGTGAAAAAGTTGACTTAAAATTCAACAATCAGAAAATGAAGATCATGGCATCTGGTCCCATCACTTCATGGCAAATAGATGGGGAAATAATGGAAACAGTGATAGACTTTATTTTCTTGGGCTCCAAAATCCCTGCGAATAGTAACTGCAGCCATAAAATTAAAAGACGCTTGCTCCTTGGAAGGAAAGTTATGACCAACCTAGACAGCATATTCAAAATCAGAGACATTACTTTGCCGACTAAGGTCTGTCTAGTCAAGGCTATGGTTTTTCCAGTAGTTATGTATGGATATGAGAGTTGAACTGTAAGGAAAGCTGAATGCCAAAGAATTGATGCTTTTGAACTATGGTGTTGGAGAAGACTCTTGAGAGTCCCTTGGACTGCAAGGAGATCCAATCAGTCTATCCTAAAGGAAATCAGTCCTGAATATTCATTGGAAGGGCTGATGCTGAAGCTGAAGCTCCAATACTCTGGCCACCTGATGTGAAGAACTGACTTCTTAGAAAAGATCCTGATGCTGGGAAAGATTGAAGGCAGGAGGAGAAGGGGACAAGAGAAGATTAGATGGTTGGATGTCATCACTGAATCAATGGACATAAGTTTGAGCAAGCACTGGAAGCTGGTGATGGATAGGGTAGCCTGGCATGTTATAGTCCATGGGGTTGCAAAGAGTCAGACACGACTGAGTGACTGAACTGAACTAAACTATTTCCCAAAAAAATCTGTCTTCTTTACAACAAAACTGTTATCAATGAATCAATCAGAGGACATTCAAGTTGAAGTAAACTTATAGAGAAACTTGTTCAATGATTTCCAAAGACTGTGTTCTAAGGGACTAATATTTTAAGAGTGTTATGTTCAAATAAGTATATAAACCACTGTATATTATTTCTCACTGTTATAGATTCACACTGCACCTCAAATTGTAGTAAACTCTATGGCAACAATGCCTATTTAAGTTTGCTCAGCCCAGAGTTTTAAATTTATCTGGCCAGAGAAAACTTGCTGTTTGAGGCTTTAGTTTAACACCTACTGACATCCAATGGAACTAATGTTCCAGGCAAAACATTTTGGAAAATGGCACCCTCATCCAATTGGCTCATTTTTCAGTGGAGTCATAAATGGTTTACATTTATACAATTTTTATTTTTTAAGTCAAGTGCTTGCTTTACTACCATCTCCTTTAAGCCTCACAAACTTCTGAGAGATCACTGATATAGTATCCCTGTTTTGAAGATAAGGAAATAGAGGTCCAGAGGGTTTAAGGGATTTGCTCAAGGTCACACAGCTAGTTAGTGACAGAGATGAGAAGAGAACCCAAGTCTCCTATTAATCCAGTTATCACCAATTAACACCTTAGCAGGTATCTAGCCAATCTTTTTCCATACTAGGAAAACACATTAAAAGCAGTATCTTTTTCAAAGAAACCTAGAATGGATCGTTTTTGTTGAGGAAGATAGAAATATTCAAGGATGCCAGAATTCTTGTTAAGAATTTGAATTGATTTTCCTCCTTACTGACAACTTCAAAAGATTAAGGATGACCTCAAGAATCCTGCTTACGCTTATCATCTGTCAAATGTGTTCTTCAAGCTCAGAGGTGGCACATTCATGGCACATATGCCATCCCAGTCCCTCCCTTGATCTAATTCAATACCAGCCACCAATGGTGGGCATGGCCTGAGATTTTCTGAATCAAGCTCTTTAGGCAGCCACAATGGCACCCCACCCCAGTGCTCTTGCCTCAAGAATCCCATAGATGGAGGAGCCTGGTAGGCTGCAGTCCATGGGGTCACTAAGATTTGGACACAACTTCACTTTCACTTTTCACTTTCATACATTGGAGAAGGAAATGGCAACCCACTCCAGTGTTCTTGCCTGGAGAATCCCAGGGATGGGGGAGCCTGGTGGGCTGCCGTTTATGGGGTCGCACAGAATTGGACACGACTGCAGTGAGTTAGCAGCATGGATAGATTAGAGTTGGCCCCACATTAAAGTCTATTTGGCATCTTGGTTTTTTCCTTCTACACTGCCCTCTCAGGTCAATATGCTATAAATATACTCCTCAAAGTGACAAGCAGGGTTTCCTTTTTATTTGCCTGAGTATACATCTTTCAAAGTACTGATGTTTATTCTTTTATAATCCAGTGATTTGCATATGTAAATACATATATATAAATGAAAGAGCTTTGGAACCAAAGAATTATACTAGTAAAGGCATTATTATGGTGGTTTTGGTTCATCTATATAAATTAGCGCCAACATGCTTTATCTTCCTACTTCCTACTTCTAATTTAGATCCATTTGTTCTATGTATTGGAGAAGGCAATGGCACTCCACTCCAGTACTCTTGCCTGGAAAATCCCATAGATGGAGGAGCCTGGTAGGCTGCAGTCCATGGGGTCACTAAGATTTGGACACAACTTCACTTTCACTTTTCACTTTTCTGCATTGGAGAAGGAAATGGCAACCCACTCCAGTGTTCTTGCCTGCAGAATCCCAGGGACGGAGGAGCCTGGTACGCTGCCGTCTATGGGGTCGCAGAGTCGGGCACGACTGAAGCAACTTAGCAGCAGCAGCAGCAGCAGCAGCAGCAGCAGTTCTATGTATTAGATGCTTTATCCCAAGTAGCCTCAAATAATTTTTAAAAATCAAAATGAAGTTGAGCTTCATTTTAAATAGGCCCTTGATTAGTGCAACATTCATAAATGTTTATTTAAAGTGCAACTAGATACAAGTTGAACAGTAAAAAACACTCAGTTTAATTCCAACTATCACTGGATTTAGTGCCTCCTGTAGACCTGGCCACAAGAGGCCTGTGCAAGCCCCTGCACTTCAGAGATGCCTGTCTGCTCCCTCCTCTGACCCCACCCCACTCCATGGAGTGAGGACACCCAGGAACCAAAGGAACTTGTCTACCTGGCTCCAGCAACCACCTCTTTCCTATCTAAATGGCCCTACATTCAATTTTGGGACCATGTAGACTTCTTACTTAGTGTTCACTTTCCTGAGAGGGTGTGGATGTTGCTCAGTGTGGGGCTGGGTGTGCATTCACCTGCACTCAAGGAAGGATGTGCATGTGTGGTGCAGGATGCAGATGAAAGTGGAAGAGAATGAGGGTACCCAGATCAGAGTCTCCTCACCCCATCATGTTCCACAGGGAAACTCTTCTGAGGTGTTCAATAATTCTCAATTCAAACTGGCCTTCCAGAACATTATGAACGTCTACTTATCAAGGTAGAAGAATGGAATATATTATATTTATCAGTTTCCTGGCTTGGTTTACACATTTCAAATATTCATACATATGTAAGTGAACTTCCATTTATAAGTACCATCACTCTGGGCCCAGAAAATCTTAGATATGGACCTGACTGGAATTTTTTTGTACTTTGTAACTCTCAGAACAGCCTTCTCTGATTTTTTCAAAATGTGATATGTCACTCAAGGTCAATCTGAGGTATAATCCTAACTCTAGAGGGAAGATGCAATGATGGTCCTGTCTCAACACTGCACTCAAACAAGTATTTGTTTACTTATGGAACACCCAGAAGATTCTTCAGCTTTATGAAGGATTTAAAGTTTATCAGATGGTTTACCTTTTTTTCAGTCATATTCTATGCCATAGGTAGAAATCCTTGTAAACTACAAAGTGCTATTCAAAGGTAAGAGATTTTTATTTCTATCTTTCAAAAGCGTATCTTACAGAAAGGACAGGCTGTGCTTTCTTTCATCACTGTATGACTGGAGTTATTGGATATTTCATTTGTGATTCTGAGCAGATGCATAGGAAATGAATGACTTTTTAAATACTCTGGTTTCCCCCATGTTCTCCTCATAAATGATTTTATTTGGGGTCCTTATCACTGAGGAAACACACTTGCTTAAGGTAAATGATTTTAATTTCATATTATGTGTAGAAAGCCACAAGCAATACTAGCAAATGCATGGCCTTCGTATGTTTCCATGTTTGTAGGTTGTCTCCAAACATCTGGGCAGGTGCTCAACTTTCCCTGAAGCCTAGAGGCATAGCTAGGCTGAGGAGAGCTCATCCCTGCAAAGCAAATCAAGCAAACTGAAAGAGAGTCCATGTGGGTTTCCAGGTGCCACAGACTTTTCAGATTAGGAGAGCCCAGAGTTGCTTCTCAGTTATCCAGGTAGTGAAACAGGAAAAGTAGAAACTCAGGGAGGATGCAAACTTTATCCCAGTCTAGAGTTCCTATCTGCTTCTCCCACTAAACTCTTCTCAACTCAGACATTGAGAAATTGCATTTTTAGAAGCAACTGATGTCTATTGATCTCTCAGGGCTCTTGTTGGCAGAGATTTACTATTTTATATATTTTTATTGAGCAGTTACTATGTGCTAGGTTCTGTTCTGAGCACTGGGAATAATGGTGAATAAGATGAATATGGTCTCTGCTCTCATGGAACATTTTTATGGCTTTAAAAAA
>SJYC01069784.1:0-70132 GCA_006408675.1 Madoqua kirkii
GGGATTGAAGGCAGGAGGAGAAGGGACAACAGAGGATAAGATGGCTGGATGGCATCACCGACTCAATGGGTTTAAGTCTGGATAAACTCTGGGAGTTGGTGATGGACAAGGGAGGCCTGGCATGTGCGGTTCATGGGGTCACGCGACTGAACTGAACTGAATCAAAATCGATGTTATCAATACATGTTTAAAGGCATGGAAAGGACAGCATTGATAGTACATAGACATTATGATCACAGTTCTAAAACCTATGTTTATCTATTTAATCATTATTATTACCTTATCTGTATATCTACCAACATGTCTATGTGAATAGGAAAAAAAAACTAGAATAAAATACACATAAATGCTAACAGTTCTTTTACCTGTGGAGGATTATAGCTATATAGGATGCTTCTCCACCACCCAAGCCATTTTATCTTCAGATCTAGCCTATCTGTCACTGCTTCCAGAAAGCCTTTTCCAACCAAGGTTAGGCCTTATCCTCTCTGGTGACTCAGATGATAAAGAATCTGCCTGCAGTGCAGGAGACCTAGGTTCAATATTGTGATCAGGAAGATTCACCTGGAGAAGGGAATGGCAACACTTTTGAGTATTCTTGCCTGGGAAATCCCATGGACAGAGGAGTCTGGTGGGCTACAGTTTATGGGGTCACAAAGAGTCGGACATGACTAACATTTTCACTTTCAGTGCTTTGAGAGTACCTAATACACCCTTAGAGCATAACACCAAATTGCTATCACTTGTATGCCTGACTGTTTTTATCATTCACTCTCTATTCCTTATGCTTACACACTGCCTCTTCATAGGAGACATTCAAAAAAATCTGTAGAATAAATAGATGTAAGAATTGTTGTTACAATTAAAGAATGATGGTATTATATGGAAAATAAAGGGCTAGGAACAGAAGATATTTAGGTGAGAAGCAGAGAGACAGAAAACTATTATTGTAATAGTAAATTACATATGACAGTGAATTGACTATTTTGGACCCAGTGAAACAGATGTTGTGTTGTCTTGTATACTAGATTGGTGTAGACAGATATACCATGGCTTTTTCTTCTCGGTCTAAATCACTGCAATAACTGCCTCTGCTCTCCATTTTTTCTTTGCTCCCTGTTCATCCAGCAGCTTCTGTCCTCCAAGATGTCTTCTGAGATTACCATCAGCTAAATATCGCATTGTCTTTGGACGATTTTCCTACATTGTAACTCCCTATCACATTTTCAGTTCTTTTCTAGTTCCAGACGTGCTACAGACTGTTAATTTACCCTTGCCTTTGCCTTGCCCAAGGAAATTGAAAATAAACTTTAATTTCCTCATCGAGGGATATGAGTGCTTTGCGTAGTTCAGAGAAAAAAGAAAGATTATTGTTCGATGGAATTAGGGAATATTAGAAGAGTTCCTTAAGTTAATGAAGTTACACAGTAATTGGTCATTTGTCCACATATTTGGACTTCATTCCAATGAGCAGAGGTTTTGTCAACATCTGAGGTCCATTTGATACCTGGCCTCAATCTGTCAGTCATTCCAGTAACCATACTCATAGACTTCAGATCTGAATTCTGAATTTCATCAAAAGTTTTAAAATGGCCTTGAAGATGCTGCTGAAGCCATTCTTAGTTAGTTACCTCTCTGACTACATAAAAATGAAAGAAAAAATTTATTTGGGGCAAGTCAACAATCTCCGGAAGGATAATAAATGCTTTCAGAATTTCAGAAGCCCAAGCCTGAGCATCTGGGAGCAAAAGTGGATGGATAAGTCTTTACTGTTAAGTGTGAGTGCCTGAAGGAATTTAACAGATGTCTTTGGAGTTGCTCAGTGAAGTACTAGAATGAGTCTAATTGTGATGCTAAACTGACTGGAGAAGGCAGAACGAATTGTTATTTCTGCAAACACATTGACTTTCAGCAGTTTGGTTTTTCTGTTTTAATTTTTATTCCCTCTTTGGGGAACTATTTTACTGTAAAAATATATAAACTAGCAAAAAATAGTCAACAAATATTTATTGTGTAACTGCTATGTGATAAGAACTGGATTCCATATACTGAAAAGAAATGGCCCCCACATGCACACAGATATTTATGTATTTTTTGTCTTTTTTACACCTATTTGCAATCATTTCTTGTATATAAATGTTTTCTTTTCCCTCAACATTAGTATGCGTACATTTTCCAGTGTTTCTCTATGGTTTTCATGGTCAAAAACTTAATTCTGACAAGTGACCATTACTCTTCTAAAGGACAAATTGCTGCTACAGTAAATGAGACCAAGGAGAACCCTTTTGGCATATAGCACTTTTTTTTCTCCCATTGTAATTGTTTCCTGAAGTAAATCCTTGGAAATGAGATTCTTACATCCCTGAAAAATCAAATATAGTAGATGTATACTGCTCCATTTTGATGACACTGGAATTCATTGTAGCACTGCTTCTGGCTGAGTCTAGATACTGCCTCAGAATCTTTCTTAACACAATATTCCAAGCACTCTTTAACATTCAGCCTCAGTAACCAGCCCTGGAAAACAAATTTATGATTTTGATATGTACATCATACCAAAATATTACCTTGGAGATATGTCAGGGGGCAATTCCACTTTCATTTACTTTCCCTTCCTAGGAAACCTGCAGATTTCCCTTTAACTGACTCAGTCTTCCCTGTGGTTCCTATGGTCATTGTTGTGTTTCTAAATATTCAATATCCGCCTCCCTGAACATGGTGTTCCATCAGAGCTCAACATACCATGATGCAAACTGCCTTTCTAGATGCAGTGAATTAATTTCTCCAGGGTTTAAACAAGAGCAGTAAATTTCCTTTAGCTAAACTGGCAGCCTTCCTGACAGCTCAGTGACCACCAGCAATGGGAAAGAAACCTCCCAGAGGAGTGAGAAAGAGGCCCCGACATCTTTGTTAAGTTAGAGAAAACGAGTTTAAACCAAGAGGCCACCAAGGGTCAGGATCAAGCTCCCTCCGGCCTGGCACAGTCTGTGACCTTCACATAGGAAGAGGCATGACTGGCTCTTACAGGTACTTTTCCAGCAGTGTCAGGGTCTGGCCAACGCCCAGGTTCCTCTTCATCCACACCTAAAGCCTCTAGCACTCTAAAAGAAATCTTTAAGTATTGTTGTCTACTTCAGAATTTCTCCATGCTTTGCTTCTTTTCACTCCAAATTTTATTACTCATTTTTTCGATTTCCCTGGTGTGGGAGACATCTGTTACTTTGCTTTATCTAATCTCTCTCTCTTCTGGTCCATTGGATCACAGCCTCCTTGTGCACACACCACGATTCATGGCATTGCTGCCGCTTCATTAGGCTTCCCTTGTTTATCGGTGGGACTGCCAATCCAGTTCCATGCTCATATCTCTGAATAATTAGTATATGGCTCATCCTCATCTCCCTGGCTGGAGAGATTGGTTCAAATGCAGGGCAAGAGACCCAAGACAGAGTAATAAGTTTCTTCCAGAGTTCTAAGTCTTCTGAACTCAAGGTCCTCTGTTTTTCTCCCAAGGTTGCTAGACTTGGTTACTATGAATTTGGAGGTGACTGTGGCCATGACCCTATGTCCTCAGCCAAATGGTAGGTAGAAGCTCAGCCACAGCTGAAGAGAAGGAGGCCTATCTACAGAGATGGAGGAATGGTCTATTGGCAAAAGCAGAGCTCTGCGTCTAGTACAGCCAAGGAAAAGGAACAGGTTCCAAGTGCCTCCTTTATTCCAGTGCACTCAGAACCTGTCCTTGCCCCAGCAAATGAAGTGAAGTTAGCATGACCACTCTGAGAAAGTACCAAGTCACCGGTGTAGGTCACTAGGTCACGCCACTCCACTGGGTGGAGTAAAAGGAACATGGTCTGAGGTAGAGCCAGCTGGTCTTCTTGGGATTTAAAATGCTTGCTTCTGTGTGGAGGTTCCTCAGAAAACTAAAAAGAGAACTACCATATGATCCAGCAATCTCACTCCTGGGCATATACCCAGACAAAACTATAATTCAAAAAGATATATGCACCCTTATGTTTGTAATAACACTACTCACAATAATCAAGACATGGAAACAACTAAATTCATGCTCATTGACAGAAGAATGGACAGAGACGATGTGGTACATATATGCAATGGAATACTACTTGGCCATAAAAAAGAATGAAATAATGCCATTTACCAGACCACCTGACCTGCCTCTTGAGAAATCTATGTGCAGGTCAGGAAGCAACAGTTAGAACTGGACATGGAACAACAGACTGGTTCCAAATAGGGAAAGGAGTACGCCAAGGCTGTATATTGTCATCCTGCTTGTTTAACTTATATGAAGAGTACATCATGAGAAATGCTGGGCTGGAAGAAGCACAAGCTGGAATCAAGATTGCCAGGAGAAATATCAATAATTTCAGATATGCAGATGACACCACCCTTATAGCAAACAGTGAGGAAGAACTAAAGAGCCTGTTGATGAAAGTGAAAGAGGAGAGTGAAAAAGTTGGCTTAAAGCTCAACATTCAGAAAACTAAGATTATGGCATCTGGTCCCATCATTTCATGAAATATAGATGGGGAAACAGTAGAAACAGTGACAGACTTTATTTTGGGGGGCTCCAAAATCCCTATAGATGGTGACTGCAGCCATGAAATTAAAAGATGCTTACTCCTTGAAAGAAAAGTTATGACCAACCTAGACAGCATATTAAAAAGCTGAGACATTACTTTGCCAACAAAGGTCCATCTAGTCAAAACTATGGTTTTTCCAGTAGTCACATATGGATGTGAGAGTTGGACTATAAAGAAAGCTGAGCACCGAAGAATTGATGCTTTTGAACTGTGATGTTACAAGCTGGAATCAAGATTGCCAGGAGAAATATCAATAATTTCAGATATGCAGATGACACCACCCTTATAGCAAACAGTGAGGAAGAACTAAAGAGCCTGTTGATGAAAGTGAAAGAGGAGAGTGAAAAAGTTGGCTTAAAGCTCAACATTCAGAAAACTAAGATTATGGCATCTGGTCCCATCATTTCATGAAATATAGATGGGGAAACAGTAGAAACAGTGACAGACTTTATTTTGGGGGGCTCCAAAATCCCTATAGATGGTGACTGCAGCCATGAAATTAAAAGATGCTTGCTCCTTGAAAGAAAAGTTATGACCAACCTAGACAGCATATTAAAAAGCTGAGACATTACTTTGCCAACAAAGGTCCATCTAGTCAAAACTATGGTTTTTCCAGTAGTCACATATGGATGTGAGAGTTGGACTATAAAGAAAGCTGAGCACCGAAGAATTGATGCTTTTGAACTGTGGTGTCAGAGAAAACTCTTGAGAGTCCCTTGGACTGCAAGGAGATCCAACCAGTCCATTCTAAAGGAGATCAGTCCTGAATATTCATTGGAAGGACTGATGCTGAAGCTGAAACTCCAATACTTTGGCCAACTGATGTGAAGAACTGACTCATTTGAAAAGACCTTGATGCTGGGAATGATTAAAGGCAGGATGAAAAGGGAATGACAGAGAATGAGATGGTTGGATAGCATCACCGACTCAATGGACATGAGTTTGAGTAAACTGTAAGAGTTGGTGATAGACATGGAGGCCTGGCGTGCTGTAGTCCATGGGGTTGCAAAGAGTCAGATATGACTGAGTGACTGAACTGAACTGAACTGAACTGATGGATGCAACTAGAGATTATCATACTAAATGAAGTAACTCAGAAAGACAAAGACAACTACCATACAATACTACTTATATGTGAAATCTAAACTGTGGCACAGATTAACCTATCTCCAAAGCAGAAACAGACTCAAAGGCAATGAGAACAGACTCGTGGTTGCCAATGAGGAGGGAGATGGGGGAGGGAAGGACTGGGAATGTGGGATTAGCAGATGTAAACTATTATACATAGAAGGGATAAACAACAAGGTCCTACTGTATAGCCAAGAGAACTATATTCAATATCCATGACAAGCCACAGTGGAAAAGAATATTAAAAAAAAAAAGAATGTCTATACGTGTACAGCTAGGTCACTTTGCTAAATAGCAGAGATTGACACAACATTATAAATTAACTATACTTAATAAATAAATACACAGCTGGCTTCTTAGCAGAGGTCTGAACTGAGTGGGTCAGCCTCAAAATTGTTTTTCATAAGCACACAGAGGGCCTACTTGTTAGTCATTCACAAATTTTAGGAATATCCCCTGCTGCAGATGCTGCTGCTAAGTCCCTTCAGTTGTGTTCGACTCTGTGCAACCCCATAGATGACAGCCCACCAGGCTGCCCCGTCCCTGTGATTCTCCAGGCAAGAACACTGGAGTGGGTGGCCATTTCCTTCTCCAATGCATGAAAGTGAAGTCGCTCAGTCATGTCCGACTCTTCGTGACCCCGTGGACTGCAGCCTACCAGGCTCCTCCATCCATGGGATTTTCCAGGCTAGAGTACTGGAGTTGGGTGCCATCACCTTCTCCAAGGAATACCCCTAATCACCCTTAAATTCTTGTCAATAAGCTTCTTCCCCTAAGCAGGCAGTTTCTCAGGACACCAGCATCAAATGCTTCCTTTTGGCAGAGCAGCAGAGTGATTAATGAGCAGATTAACTCATCCGCCAATTGAATGTGTCACCATCCCCTGGACATTTCTTCTGCATAGTCAATTCTTTCACTCGGTGCCCTTCTTCCTTTCTGACATTGATTCCAGGGACATTCAAGTTTTTTTAACTGTGCCACTTGTCATCCAAAATCCATGTGTGGGCATGGACTCACTGCTGGAGTGATTTATTGATCAGAATGGTGGGTGAGAGACTCCACATTTGGTATATGACTTTTGGATATGATTCAGTTGTTAGTCAAGTGTTCATGGACGGTTTATTGAGATTTATCTTTCTTTTTGTCAGTAATCCCACAGAAGACTCAGGTTTTATGAGTTTATTTTAGTGGGGTGAAATTAAAGGACATCTAGATCATATCATTTATTTATATTCAGCTTCAATGACAATTACTACTTGATTCAAAAGTTCCATCCAGCACCCAACTGAAGTGATTACAGATAATTTTGCTCCCATGGCCATAGCCCTCCATAGCTACTTGGGGAAACATTTCAATTATACCATCAATTATACCAGGGCAGATGAGCTATGTGCCATACTCTGACAGGCCCCAGATGGATGGGGGAGATGACTCTAGGTGCCCCTCCTCCATGAAGCCTTCTCTGAGCTTCTCTATATTTTGTGTTTCTCATTAGCTTTTGATCATTTGCTGCTTCTCATTCATAAACATTTACTGGGCAGACATCAAGTGCCAGATACTCTGGTAGGTATTATGAGGAATCCTTTCCCCTTCTCCCTCCTGGAGAAACATACGTCTATCCCTCTCTACCCATTCCTCCACATAGGAAGGGAGGCTAATCCTACTGATCATCCCTTGAAATTTTTGCTGTGAGCAGTATTACTCCTTCTGGTTCTTCTGGCCCACCCCAGCTGCATGGTGGCAAGCTTGCCATTCTGGTCCACATTGCTGGTTGGGCAAATGGACGTGGGATCTGCTACATGTCTCCCACCACTTGTCAGCATGCCTGAGTACGTGGATCCCCAGAATCATATTCAAGATACACAGAAGAGGCCTGATTAGCCTTGAGCCTGGGCAGATATTCTAGTCCAGCTTTCACCAAAGCTTCTGCACATGGATATGTATCAGGCACTCTCTGGGCTGCTATGACTATTGACTCCCATCTAGATACTGAGACTTGTGTCTCTGTATTCCTTAGCTGGACAGACACATGGGTTGAGTGGCAGATCTCCAACTGCCACTACCAGGCAGTACCAGTATCAATAATAGCACTCTTTCTTTTTAGGGTGAAAGATGACCATAAGAATAACAGAATCACCCAGAGTTTAGAAAATGTACCCATCTCAAACTGTTTTGTGATAGTCTTGTCTGGGCCACAGGACCTGACCAAAGTTCCTTGAAGTGGATGAGGTTTGCTCTGAAGACAAATAGCATTCCCACTGCCAGTGCTCCTGGAAAGAGGCCAGTCCTTACACTTGCATGAGAGGAAACACTTTCTGCACTCTGAGGTTTGAAAGATACCTAGAACACTGCCAGAAAGAGGGAGGGCAGAGGTGGGAAGTTGCTGCTCCAGGTAACACAGAGGCAGACTGTAAGCAAGGTGAATCTGCCCTAGACCCAGAGGCAATTTCATCCCCTGTAGTAGTACTCTTCATACGTTTCTCTTCCACTGTTCCCAGCCATCACTACGTTCCCCTTAGAATCTGTATACTGGCTTCTTGGCACTATGGGAACTGAAGGACCAGGTTTATGTTCAACCTAAATATATACAGAGAGAGCATACAGCCCACCGTTAGAGCCAGAGGGGTAGAGCAAGAGCAGGCAGCAGTGGATGACAGCACAGGGAAATAACCAGGGGGCTGGGAGGAAGAGCAGCGATGTGGCTACTAAGATGGCGCACCACCATGGACAGCGTCTCTCCATCTTTGCATTACTCATAAGAGTCAAAGCCCTGGGCAGAAGGGTGTCCAGCCCGGAGCATGTACCCATACCTTAGCTGCTGGGGTTGGGAGAAGACAGAGAGAAGTTCCACAGGGAAGGCAGAGCACTGCAGCCCACCAATACCTCACAGTGGGGCATTCCCTCTCCTTCAACAGAAGCAGGGTTAGGAAAATATTTACACTGAAAATTCTCTACACAAAACCAAGCCCTTCTACTTTCTTTGAAAGCACCGGGAATTTTCCTATTAGTAGCTTATTCTTGAAGTTACGTTGTTGTTATTTAATCTTTAGGAGTTATCGATTAAACTGCAAATGTCTGCAAGGAGTCATAAGTTATTAAACTCATACTGATCGATATCTGAGTATGAGTTTGGACAAATGATACCCAAAGGTGAGTCAGCTGAAGGGAGGGCCTGAAACAAATGGGGTCCTGAGGGCTGGCTGAGGGCTGACTCTCCCACTCAGAAGAAGCGCTCTTTCTCCAAAGTAGAAGGTTGTAGTTGTGACTGGTGAAACAGACATTCAATAAAAAGTGTTACCATTAACCTCTCTAACATGGAAAAAGTATTGAAGATACCAGTGAAAAAGAAAATGGGAGACGATTTGTGTTAAGGATGACAATGATCCAAAGATGGGAAAATTTTAAATTTCATTTTTGTAATAGTACACATAGAAAACAAATGCCAAAAGAACAGTCACCAGACTATTGATGATTAATGTGTAGAAGGTGAGATTAGAAGATTCTTTTTTTCCTTTGCTAAATTTAAGTTTAAATTTATCAGAGCAATTACTGTAAAACCTTTAGAAAGAAATAGTTTCACAAAGCCTTTGCCAGAAAAGCAAGAGTTTTCCTTTATCAGTCTTTGTATCCCTGACTCCCTCTCCAAGACTAGTGATTTTCAGCTCTTTGGAATGTTTCTCCTATTATTTATTTTCATACACTAAAAAAATTCATGAACTAATATTTCGTGAACATTCCATTTTAAACATTAGATATAGACTTTCCACTGTGGCCCTGACCTTCTCACACAGTTCTCCTCCTCAAATGCCCTACATAGCCTTCTTCTCCCTGAAGTTTTAAGAGCTTCTCTGTTTCTGGCATTCTGGAACTTAACAGTGATGCACCATGTGAGGATCCTGTTACTGTCCTTGTTTTGAACATTTTGGTGGACACTTTGCACTAGAAACAGAGATCCTTCCATTACAGGAAATATCAATTCTTTAATACCATCTCTCCTTTAGTTTCCTTTCCCTTTTTCTAGAATTCTTGTTAACTGATGTTTGACCTCAGAGACAGATTCTCCATTTTCTCTCTGCTGTCTTTTCTCTCCACCTATTTTTAGGGAGATTTTCTCTACTTTATCATACAGTCTTTTATTGAAACTTTTATTCCTGTTCATATCTATAGATATAGATACAGATATATATAGTTGCAATGCAACTTCCCTGATCAGAGATTGAACCCAGGCCACGGCAGTGAAAGCCTAGAATCTTAACCTCTAGCCACCAGGGAACTCCTACCATATTTGTAACTGTCAAAAAGTTAAATGCTTTTTACAATACCCTCTTTTTGTCTCATAGATATAACTTCTTTGCTCTCTGAGAATAATACTAATAACTTTAAACCTTTCTTTATCACTGCATTGTCTTTGTTTCCTCCATGTTTTGCTTTCCCCTTTAATTTATTTTGATATCTGTGTTTCAAATTAGAAGCAATCCTCAGTATTTGGCTACACTGAGAGGAGGCAGCTATAGTCTGAATGTTTGTATCCCACAAAATTCGTATGTTGAAATCCTACTGCCTGACGAGATGATATTAGGAGGTGAGGCCTTTGGGAGGTGCTTAGGTCAGAAGGATGGAACCCTCATGAATAGGATGAATGTTCTTATAAAGAGACCCCACACAGCTCCCTGATCCCTTCCACAACATGAGGACACAGTGAAAAGGTGCTAGCTGTGAACCCAGAGGAGGGCTCTCATTGGGCCATGGCAGCCGTCTGAAGCACTGGCCAGGAAGCACCCAGTATCGATAGAATTGTCTCTTGCATTGGCCCATTCCCCTAAGAACCACCATCCAATCTACCTGTGTGGAGACGTGAGACTGACCACAGCATCCTGGGAGCTGAGCGATGGAAAGAAGCTGGGGTCCTCCATAGTCAATGAAGAGCCTTTCACTTAGTATCCATTTCCACTGAAGAGTATACTTCCGTGCCCAGCTGTGTCCTAAGTCCAGAAACTCAAGTTCAACCTCTCCGAAGAAAACACATTTCATCTTTAGCTAGGATGAGGAAGGGAGAGTTGTCCAGCTGCTCAGGCTACGAGAGAGGCCCTGTGAGTCTAACTACCCTTTAAACAACTTTTAAACTCTTCCTGTGTTGCGGGCACTTGCACTCCGGCTTGCAGAGGAGTCTGCAATTCCTGTATCTCTAATTCCTGAATCTCTAGACATTCTGTGGGATGAATCAACATGTTTTTTATAGCCCTCCATACCCCTTACCTTACAGGCTCCTAGGTCTCAGCTTCCCTAACTCTTTGAGAAGTCCCTTATCACTCCTACCTCACATCTTCCATCCTGCTGACTTTTCATTTCCTTTCTTTGTCTTTGTGAGTTTTACCGTCTTCAGTTAATTAGTATCATTTTAGCTTGGTTTAGGGAGGAAACCCAGCTTAATAGTGCTATTCACTCTGCCACATCTACATGGAAGTATTTAGGGCACCTTAATTCTTTCTGTTAAAGCACCTTTTTAATGTTATTTATTTTATGTTCAAATAAATATATTTTACCTCCTATTATAATTAGGAACAAGTTAACACCTTAAAGAGATTTTCTGTAATCTTATTAGCTTTGACCATATATTTTCTGTTAAAACAAAACAAAAAACAAACAGCAGGGTATACTAACAGTACCATATCTGGGACTTCCCAGGTGGTCCAGTGGTTACGACTCCATGTTCCCAATGCAAGCGCATGGGTTCAATCCCTGGTTGATAGCACTTGCTACATGGTGCAGCCAACAAAAAAGAAAGAAAAAGTACCATCTCTGCCTATGACAGCTTTTTTACATTAAAAAACATAGCCTGAATCACAGAAAGGGCTGGATTTTCCTGGCCTATACAGTCAATTCACATTGGAGAAAGAGGGAGAGCTGAGTGTGAGACACAGCAGAGGGAAAATGCAAAGAGAGGGGGGCTTAGAAGAGAAAGAGAGTGAGAAAGAGTGACCCAACCAAATTTAACACCTTCACAGTTCTTCTTGGGGGCAGGGCCTGCCCAGGAAAACAAATATCATCTGAATGAAAGTCTCTCCAAAACAGAGTTTGAAAGCCCAGCCAACGTTGAACCCAACACCAACAATACCATAAAATCGCAACAGAACTCAAGAATTAGGGCAGCCCCTGGTAATAGGTTGTGATGAGTTATGACCTGCCCTTGTACCTGGGGAGGCCAGTGGGGAGGGCATGTTCACTAGATCTGAGCTAAGAACACCACAGTCTCACCCCTCCCTCCCATACCTTCCCTGTTTTTCTGATGAAATTTAATTTTCCTCTTTGTTTTTTTTTTCCCTGACAGTATCCATTATTCTTGATGAGGCCACAAAAAGCTTGAGTTCCCTGATTTTATATGCTTAGGCAGAAACCAAATCTGAAATCCAGTTACCTTTATTAATTTGACTATTGTTTGAAAAGGCAAATAGGTAGGTTCTGAACCCTATTATGTCCCATCTGTCTCCTCCGGCCTCGGGTGCGCTGGAATGCTCCATATCACCCTCGCAGGATGGCTTCCTATTAATATTTACCAGACGCCGCTCTCTGTCTAATCCTCTTACCCTCCAACGCGTTTTAGCCACTCACTGCAGCATGAAAACACACCACAGTAACTATGTACTTAAGAGCCTGTGTTCCTGGCCCTCGATTCTGAACCAGAGAGGAAACCAAATAATGATCAACTCATAAAATGAAATGCCCAAACTAGATTTTGTTCTTCCCAAGGCCTAGGCCCCAGGATTACAATGACGAATGCAGCAAACAGAGTGAAACAGAGATCTGAGGCCCTGGGGGAGAGCATGGTCTTAGCAGCAAGTCAGATGGTCAGAGACCTGGGGAGGGAGTCTGCCTGGAGGGATTCTATGTTAAGCTAAAGCCACGTGGGGACATCTGGAAAGCACGAAAGTGGTTGTCTCATCCAATTCTATCTTAAAACCACTGGAGGAAAACCACAATATGTGGTTTCTAGCCTATATTTGCTTCAGAAATCATGGCTCCATTCCTTTGGTTGCTGGCCCCAAGCAGCCCCAACTGCACACTTTAGCAGAAACTAGAAGTTAAGGCAGTGGTTACAATGGCCAGGGGGGTCAAGGGTGTGATAGGAAGGGGTTAAGAAACAGCTTCTGGGGTCCTGGCAGGGTTCTGTTTTTTTATTGGGTGCTGGTTACTTAGGGATATTCAGACGGTGCAAATGCAGCAAGCTGCATACTCATAATATGTGCACTTTTCTATACATATATTATTCCTCAGTAAAGTGGATTAAAATTAAACAAGTGATTTTTACATTTCTGGGGCCTCTGGAGTCACAGAGATCTTTGAGAATGCAATGAAGTATGTAGGTTCTTTCCCAGGGAAACTTGCAAACACCCTAAATTTTGCATCTAATCTTAGGAGTGCCTTTGATTACCTAAGTCACAGACAGAGGAGAGCCTTCCAGGGTTCTCTTCCCTCCTCCCTCATTTCTATTTAACTGCTGAGTTCCAGCCATTGCTCCTGGAGACAAGATGCCTGTCTCCATTTCCACACTGCCAGCCTGGCCCCGCTCTGGCCTCCACTGTCCCTAATCTATCCTGAGTGCCACTCTTTTCATCACAAAAGGTTTCCACTCAGAAGTGCTACATTCTCTTGGCTAAATGGAACAAATAGAAATATCTTATCTTATCCCAGAACTGTAGATCCTCCATCAGTCTGCCCTTTCTTACCTACCCAACCCCATTTCGTACTCTTCTCCAACCATAACCTGCAATTTCAGAGAAGTTCCCAATATGTCAATTCACTCCTGCTCTTAAACATTCCAATTTTTCTCAGCCAGGAGCCTCTCTCCTTTTGTTAAGCTTATAAAAGACTACAACTACAACCCTGCCTTCCTCCAAGAGCCCTCCTGGACTACAGCAACAACGCACTCTCCCTCCTTTGAACTCTGTGGCACTTCTCTCTCTACTTGGATTTCATTACGTGATCCTGTATCATTCACTCACTTACTCACTTGTTCATTCATTTATTCTTTTGGAATATCTTTTACTATTTTTGAAATCTATTAATTTTCTATTATTGTTCCACCATTATAAATAGTCGCTTGAAATAGCATAAATTTATTATCCTACAGTTTTGCAGGTCAGAAGTCCAAAATAAGTCTCACTAGACTACAATCAAGACATCAGCAGGGCTGCATAACTCTCTAGGAGAGTTTCTAGGAGAGAACCTATTCCTTGATTTTCTACCTTCTGGAATAGGCCTACATTCCTTGGCTCATGGTCCCTTTCCTCCTTCAAGCCAGCAACTGTGAGTTGAGCACTCTACACATCTCTTTGTTCTGACATCCTCTTCTGCTTCTGTCTTCTCCATTTGAGAATGCTTGTGATTGTGTTAGACATACCCAGAAAATCCAAGATAATCTCCTTATTATAAGGTCATTTGATTAAAAACCTTAATTCCATCTATGACTTAACATATAGTCATAGGTTCCAAGGACTAGGATGTGGACATCATGGAAGGATGGGGAGAGCATTATTCTGTCTGTCACAAATTCTATAGCCCTTTATTTTCAATATCTGGTTTTATAACTTGGTTCTATATAATTTATTTATTCACTCATTTGTTCATTTTACAGTGAACATCTATTATTTCATGGTCCAGCATCCATAAGCCCCCTTCTAACATAGTATCTCAAATTTTCCCCTGTGAATCACTGCCTCTCTCACTCTCAGCCCATAAGCTCCAGGAGAGGAAACCTCTACTCCAGCTCCACCCTTGGTCATAATGACTCTTGCAGGAATGAACACATGACCTAATTAGAATCAGTGAGATATCTGATAGAATTCACAGGAAAGAGGAGCAGGTTATTGCCACAGGGGTTAAATTAGGAAGATGAGAACCTGAAGATACCAAGGAATGCCATGGAAAGCCTGAAAATAAAGCTAACACTTGGCAAGGCAGGGCTGAGTAATGAAAAGAGACTGAATATTAATGTCATTGCTTAAGCTCCTAGATCAAGCCACACCTGAAGTTAGCTCAACTTCTGGCTCTTAGTTATAAGGTCCATAAGTTTCTTTTTTATTACATCAGGTTAAATTATCTTTTTCTCTCACTCCTAAAAGAGTTCTAAATGAAACATATTCATTTACTCCTTTATTTAACAAGTTCAAACTGCACAATTACTTTGTGTTTAACACTGGAAACTATACTATAATGTTCATGTCCTAATAGAGATTATGAGAGAATTCAGCATACACAGGTTACTTAAAGTTTGGGGACAGGGAAGCAACTGAGCTGACATAGCAGGAAAAATAGGAGTGTGCCAGGCTAAGGCCGGGGAGATGAATGGTAAACTGTGTTATAGACAGAAAGTAGAGTATGTGCAAAGGTTGGGAGGCAAAAAGCTCTCTGCTTGCTTTCTAAGTGTAAGTCTTACCTCTGCAACCAGACAGACACTCCTTGAGCTTTTAAATCTCCTAGACTGTAAATACCATGTAGCACAGAGAATTTGCTCCCAAAAAACTCTGCTGACTAATATCTGTCCTAGTATCTGAGGTAACTGAGGCCCAGATTTTCCTTCTCTTCAGTGGCAGGTTACAATTTTATCTATATTTAGGGTGACATTACAATTATAATAAAAATCAGAATAAGAACAAAACCAATAATACAAACACTTTTTAAGTCCTTACTATATATCAGACACTATCCTAAGTACTTTACATGTTATTTAATCCTCGAAACTGTCCTTCCAGATGGCTATTATCATCGCCATTTTACACGTGAAGATACTGAGACAAAGAAAAGATAAGCAACTTCCTGAGTGGCAGGCCCTTCTGGCTGAGTAACCAGCAGTCATTCCTGTGTCTCTGCCTCACAATCAGAACTTCAGCTTTGTTCAAGGGATCATGTCTTTCAGGGGAGTGGAGTTCTTCCAGGGGCCCAGGAATTGGCTCTAACTGGCATAAACCAATGGTGATCCCCTTCCCACTGACAATGATTAGGAATGTAAGGCACAATCATAGATAGTAAAACATGAGAAGTCTGCTAGGAATCCTTGCTGACCAAAATGAGATACAGAAGAGGCACTTCCTTTCTTCTCTGGACATTGTCACTTTCATGCAGTACCTATAACTGGGGCCATGCGGGGAGCCAGCTAGAAGAACAGGCCAACAGACTAAGGACGGCAATGGGGAAGAAGAAAAGAAACTATCTCCCTAACAGTTATCCTGAGCTGCGGAATTAGCCAACCTCAGCACTGTCCTCCCTCTGGCCTTCTTGCGATATGATAACCTGCATTTCTTCTCATCTAAGAGGCCATCAGTTGTCAGATGCACCACTGTGTGTGCTGTGTCCAACTAGAAAGAAAAAAAAAATGTTGCCAAGTAACCTATGACACCATATTCCAGTCATTTAGAATTTTTATATTATACTTGGTGAAGGAGTGCATTTAGACACTTATTGCTAGACTTTTTTTTTCTACCACTTATTTCTCTTATGTGCATGCATGCATGCTTAATCACTTCAGTGATGTCTAACGCTTTGCAACCCCATGGACTGTACGCCACCAGGCTCTTCTGTCCATGGAGATTCTCCAAGCAAGAATACTGGAGTAGGTTGCCATGCCCTCCTCCAGGGGATCTTTCTGACCCAGGGATCAAACCAGGGTCTCCTGGTTGGCAGGTAGATTCTTTACCACCCAGTAAATTAGCTAAGGTACTCTTAAGTCTGCTTTCCACTGAAAGTCTAAACTCTCCTGAATGACGTCTGCATTGAGTCATCAATGTTCATCATTTTTCCATATGTGATGATCCTCTGTTTTATCAAAAGCTTTGGTGATACAGTATTTCTCAAAAGGGTATCCTTCTGTAATCTTTTAGCTTGGTTTCTGTTATTTGCCGTCAAAAGCGGCCTTTCTGATTCACTAAGGTCACCAGTATTATATGTGGCAGAGTTTAGATTCAAGCCCAATCATTCTGACTTCAGAATGACTAACTGATCACTGTGCTAAATAACTTTTGCTTCAGCCAACGTGACACATCTGATTAACGGATAACAACTCCCTATTAAGTGTCATGTGGAGAGGGACTCTGAGGCCATCACCTATTATCTATGACTTCCATGGAACTCTGGGTGACATGTTGTAGTGTACAAGTCATGTACTTCCCTTTCTTAGATAATTATCTCAGTTCTCAACTTTTACGCAAAGATATGGATTCCTTCAGCTGGAATAAGACCAGCTTCAACCTAAACACTTTAGGACTAATAGGCAGGAATGCTACAAACAACCATGCAGGTTGTGTATTATGTAACTTCCAAACAATGCTTATTAACATATCACTGTGGCGTAAGCAGCAGTCCCTAGTTTTGTGCAGTATACAACCTGCACAGCTGTACCCACAAGTTTAAGCTCCTAGATCAAGCCACACCTGAAGTTAGCTCAACTTCTGGCTCTTCAGTTATAAGGTCCATAAGTTTCTTTTTTATTACATCAGGTTAAATTATCTTTTTCTCTCACTCCTAAAAGAGTTCTAAATGAAACATATTCATTTACTCCTTTATTTAACAAGTTCAAACTGCACAATTACTTTGTGTTTAACACTGGAAACTATACTATAATGTTCATGTCCTAATAGAGATTATGAGAGAATTCAGCATACACAGGTTACTTAAAGTTTGGGGACAGGGAAGCAACTGAGCTGACATAGCAGGAAAAATAGGAGTGTGCCAGGCTAAGGCCGGGGAGATGAATGGTAAACTGTGTTATAGACAGAAAGTAGAGTATGTGCAAAGGTTGGGAGGCAAAAAGCTCTCTGCTTGCTTTCTAAGTGTAAGTCTTACCTCTGCAACCAGACAGACACTCCTTGAGCTTTTAAATCTCCTAGACTGTAAATACCATGTAGCACAGAGAATTTGCTCCCAAAAAACTCTGCTGACTAATATCTGTCCTAATATCTGAGGTAACTGAGGCCCAGATTTTCCTTCTCTTCAGTGGCAGGTTACAATTTTATCTATATTTAGGGTGACATTACAATTATAATAAAAATCAGAATAAGAACAAAACCAATAATACAAACACTTTTTAAGTCCTTACTATATATCAGACACTATCCTAAGTACTTTACATGTTATTTAATCCTCGAAACTGTCCTTCCAGATGGCTATTATCATCGCCATTTTACACGTGAAGATACTGAGACAAAGAAAAGATAAGCAACTTCCTGAGTGGCAGGCCCTTCTGGCTGAGTAACCAGCAGTCATTCCTGTGTCTCTGCCTCACAATCAGAACTTCAGCTTTGTTCAAGGGATCATGTCTTTCAGGGGAGTGGAGTTCTTCCAGGGGCCCAGGAATTGGCTCTAACTGGCATAAACCAATGGTGATCCCCTTCCCACTGACAATGATTAGGAATGTAAGGCACAATCATAGATAGTAAAACATGAGAAGTCTGCTAGGAATCCTTGCTGACCAAAATGAGATACAGAAGAGGCACTTCCTTTCTTCTCTGGACATTGTCACTTTCATGCAGTACCTATAACTGGGGCCATGCGGGGAGCCAGCTAGAAGAACAGGCCAACAGACTAAGGACGGCAATGGGGAAGAAGAAAAGAAACTATCTCCCTAACAGTTATCCTGAGCTGCGGAATTAGCCAACCTCAGCACTGTCCTCCCTCTGGCCTTCTTGCGATATGATAACCTGCATTTCTTCTCATCTAAGAGGCCATCAGTTGTCAGATGCACCACTGTGTGTGCTGTGTCCAACTAGAAAGAAAAAAAAAATGTTGCCAAGTAACCTATGACACCATATTCCAGTCATTTAGAATTTTTATATTATACTTGGTGAAGGAGTGCATTTAGACACTTATTGCTAGACTTTTTTTTTCTACCACTTATTTCTCTTATGTGCATGCATGCATGCTTAATCACTTCAGTGATGTCTAACGCTTTGCAACCCCATGGACTGTACGCCACCAGGCTCTTCTGTCCATGGAGATTCTCCAAGCAAGAATACTGGAGTAGGTTGCCATGCCCTCCTCCAGGGGATCTTTCTGACCCAGGGATCAAACCAGGGTCTCCTGGTTGGCAGGTAGATTCTTTACCACCCAGTAAATTAGCTAAGGTACTCTTAAGTCTGCTTTCCACTGAAAGTCTAAACTCTCCTGAATGACGTCTGCATTGAGTCATCAATGTTCATCATTTTTCCATATGTGATGATCCTCTGTTTTATCAAAAGCTTTGGTGATACAGTATTTCTCAAAAGGGTATCCTTCTGTAATCTTTTAGCTTGTTTCTGTTATTTGCCGTCAAAAGCGGCCTTTCTGATTCACTAAGGTCACCAGTATTATATGTGGCAGAGTTTAGATTCAAGCCCAATCATTCTGACTTCAGAATGACTAACTGATCACTGTGCTAAATAACTTTTGCTTCAGCCAACGTGACACATCTGATTAACGGATAACAACTCCCTATTAAGTGTCATGTGGAGAGGGACTCTGAGGCCATCACCTATTATCTATGACTTCCATGGAACTCTGGGTGACATGTTGTAGTGTACAAGTCATGTACTTCCCTTTCTTAGATAATTATCTCAGTTCTCAACTTTTACGCAAAGATATGGATTCCTTCAGCTGGAATAAGACCAGCTTCAACCTAAACACTTTAGGACTAATAGGCAGGAATGCTACAAACAACCATGCAGGTTGTGTATTATGTAACTTCCAAACAATGCTTATTAACATATCACTGTGGCGTAAGCAGCAGTCCCTAGTTTTGTGCAGTATACAACCTGCACAGCTGTACCCACAAGTTGTTCAAATCCTGATTCTCCATTTAAGCACCATAAATACAACTTTCACAGTGAATTGCCATCATTTATTCTGGAATTTTATACCTAGTATAAAGGTCAAGTTATTTTTGTGTCTAATTAAATTTCTCCTGTTTAAAATTAAATTCTCTTCTTGAATGACACAGACTTAAGAATAATATAAAGCATTTAGTCTGGCTCTGTAGGGACTCAATATTCATCAAACATAAGTGAATCATTAAAAATTGTTCATATATTTGAAGACAATAATTAAGTCTCTTATTCTTATTAGCTTCTCTAAGCTAAACAAATCTAATTTACTTAACAAGTGATTATCATGTGCCAGGAACCATGCTCAGCACTTTAGTTTCTGATGTCATTTCATCTTCACTATAACTCTCTGAGGTAGATATATGCCATTACTCCCACTTTCTAGGTGAAGACTGTAGTGATTAGAATGCAGGTGCTAAAGCTATACTACCTGAACCCGTGTGATCTTGGGAAAGCATCCAGTCCCTCTGCGCTCCAGTTCCCTCACTATGAAATGGAGATAATGACAATGTCTACTTCAAAAGATTGCCCCAATATTTGCAGAATTGAACATAATGTCTCACCAGTAAATAACCAACACACTCTTGCTGCTGTTGTATTTCCATATATACGTATTTCTAGCACCCCAGTAAAGGAAGGGACTGAGCAAGGAATTGGACTGCAGGATTTCTTCCCTCTCTGTCTTTCTAACTCCATACCAGATTTAAAAAGCACCTTGAGGCTATGTCATCACCTCATTTTGCAGACAAGGGACCTGAGGTCCATTGCAGATCATTATCATCCATGCTGCTAACAGTGAGAATCTGGCTCTCTGTACAGTCACTTGCTCCTCTTGACCACTTGCTACCTATATTAATGCTTTGAGCCTGATCTCAGGGCCAAGTTTTCAGCCTCCCACTGGGATAAATGGAGAGATTTTTGAGGAAAAAAAAATGGCCAACTTGTATAGGACCACTTGGAGTCATTCTGCTTTGTGGCATTGCCAGAGATCATCCTCCCACCAAGCCAGGCTGGTCAAGGGTCCAAGGAGTTCCCAGGCCTGGCACCTGCTTGCAGACTTGGTACCCTGCCCTGCCCAGGAGCCAGTGCATGTTTGGACACTCCAGAGACCTACAACAATTACAGGGCACCACTCATTTGCCCCAGGGACCGCTTGTATGAATTAGTATCTCCTATTAAAAATGAAATCCAAGATAATAAATTGTCCTTAAGGGCTCAGATGTCTTTAATCATGGTTTTATTTTCTCCCTCAGGCTTGGTGACTCCTAATGAGTTCCAGCTCACATCCTGGGTGAATTATCGTTGGAGGAGTGTGTGCACTCAGTGAAAATAAACTAACAGTAAGATTCGTGTTTATTCTTTAATTCACCCCATCCAAAAATAGTTTCCTTTTTAGAGAACATTTTTCAAATAGAGGAGTGAATACTGACTAACCCTTTGGGCTTCACACCAAAAAAGAGAGAGACAAATACCCACATTGGATTTGTGACTGTTGATAGAGTAATATGGACTTGAAATATCTGAGACCTCTGACAAGTTTTTTCACTTCCTGAGCCTCAGTTTACTCGTCTACAGAATGAGGATGGTAATATCTACCTCTTATAGCTCTTGTGAGGATTCATGTAAGTAAACTAGTTCAGTATATAGTAGTAAACATTCATGACAGCTATTATTTTATAATGCTATGCAAAGTTGCATATACATTAAATTTGGGTAATCCATTCTGTTTTTCCATTGATTTGTATCATTTGAGACGTACTTCACCCCTTTTCTTCATTCCTCCTGCATCTACAGTAGACGAGGCCTCCTACTATTTTTCTGCTTCACTCCTCCTTCCATCCAATAGTCATGATCTATAAGCAGATTCTTAAATGCCCTAGGGAGCACATGCTCAAAGGAATCCCATACTGAAGCAAAACAGTTGCCTATAAAGTGCATAATCACCTCTTAATTGATCTGGCTTATAAATTAGTATATTGAGTTTCTATAAGTTGAACCCACACTGTGGGAGTCATATCATTTCAGTTTCCTCAGCATCTTTATTTGGTGCAAAATAAATTAAGTGGAATTTCTTGCACTCGCAGGAAAGGAGTAGGTTTTTTTGGTTTTGTTGTTTTTTCCATGGTTCCTTCCTCTTCCTGCCTTTGGAAGAGGAAAGGGCCTCAGGGCAGGGTCAATGCTAGCTGTTGCGGTGAAGGATGGTTCTTCTGTGAGTGTGTGAATCTGAGAGTGGGTGTTGGAGAAGGGAGCTGAACTTCTGAACTGGAGCCTGGGTCTGAGTAAAGATGGAGTCACTGACAGGAAGAACCCCTTGTTCAAACTAGCTGCCTGCCACCTCTCTCGCCAGCACCTCCTGTCTCTTCCCTCACATGCTCTCACAGGGCCGCCTTGACTCTGCCAAGAAGGAACTAGGCGCCAGAAGGACACTGTTAGTCACTCAGTCATGTCTTTGTGGCTCTTCTGTCCATGAGATTCTCCAGACAAGAATCTGGAGTGGGTGCCATTTTCTTCTCCAGGGGATCTTCCCGACCCAGGGATTAAACCCGGGTCTCCCACATTGCAGGCAGACTCTTTACCAACTGAGCCACCAGGGAAGACTCTTGTCTAGAATCTAGAAGGACTCTAGTCAAGGGCATTAGGTTTTTCCCCTCAGCTCAGCAGGGCAAGTCCCTCCCTAGTTTCTCCGCTGATTAAAAGATGAATATGAATATGTGCTCCCTTGGAGAAACGACAGCGTCTACTAATGAAGCCTCAGCCATTATTCATGGGTTATCATCCACCTTGGTCCTGGCAGGCACTTTGGATTATGAAGAGGCTCTGTGAGGAAAAAGCCAAGAGTAGAGACTAGAAAAGAAAATATTTAAGGATTTTTACCTAAACTCCTCTGTGGATATAAAATTCTCTGTCAAAATTTTGAAATCTCTGTTCTTGCAAATGTTAAAAAAAAAAAAAACTCAGTCTTACCACATTACAATAATGCCATTGCTTCTCTGGTAAAGCCCATCTCTATGGGTAATTTACTACATTGAATCAAAAACTCTCCCTTTTCCCTCTCCTTCTGGTCTCCCTTGAGGGGGAAGCTAAATTCTTGGAAAGATTTTTCCCAAACCACCCCCTGGCCTCATGGGAAGGTCATCTGTTCCAGATAAAGCCTGTCATCCTGGCAGGTCCAGGTACCACTCAACATCACAGCTGACCTCAGCCAAGATATGTCATCCTGCTGGTCTTGGGTGGTAGCTTTTCCCTTGTCATTCCTCCTTCTAAATTGCCCACAGCTGATTGAATAGTAGCACAGAGCATGCAGGTTTTCCTCCCTGTGACTCAGCATCTTCCGGGCTCTGCTGATCCTGAGGCCCCAACCATGGCTCACCCACAGTAAAGACTGCCATGACATCATCTTAAATCACATCACAGTGACCCCCATTGCTGGCACCTGACTCTGACTTTTACACTACCTTCCTCTCCTCTATTAAGGGATATTTTCAGATCGCATCCACCCACTCTGTACTCAAAAGAGACTCGAGGCAAGATGCAGGGGAGATATCACAAGCCCCTGCTACTCAAAAAATGCTGCCATTTCTACTCTACTGGTGTCACCCCATGTTGGTATCAGGCACCCAGCCAACAAGTGGTTTCTTTCCAGAATTTTGGATCCTTTTTAGATCTCTAACCCTTACCCCTCCCTCATGGATTCAACTTTAAGCACAAAGTGGGTGAGTGGTTGGGGAAAGGGGGAGATAAAAGATAATTATTTTATCTTCCACCTGTCTCACAGTGCTGTTGTAAATCCTTAGAGGATCCAAGGAGAAATGTACGGCATTAAGCATGGGGCTTGGCACAGAGAAAGTGCTGTATCAGTCTTACAAAGATGAAGACACCCCCATTAGCTTGCACACTCTAATCAAACATTTAATTAGTTTCTTAACTGCTTTAATATCTTTGTGTTCTTGTCAGCCTTGCCAGCATAGTACTTTATACATAGCAAGGGCTCAGAAATCAATTGCTGAATTCATTTTAAGGGATGAAATATAATCTGCTTGAAGACAAATCCTTTCCCTTACGTGGGACCAGGAGAGACGGGGTTACTGATAGCTCACACAGGGACCCAAAAGAGACCAGGATGTGAGCTGGTAAAAAGGGGCAAGTGTGTATGGGGCTTTCCCACTCACAGTAGTCCTACTTCATGTTCTTCTTTCTTAATTATTCGTCAGGGCTCCCCTTGAAAGCAAGTAGCTGAGTCAAGATTATTAATAGAAAATGTTTTGAGATTGATGGGATCAGGGAATTCCCCTTGAGTCAAAACCTGAAGGAAGTGAGTGCTTCTGAGCAAAGGAGCTCATCCTGCCTCAAGACATTGTAGGAAGAGACACAGGATCAAGAGGTTCAAAGTTCTCATGGTGCCTAGCAGGCACTCAGTTGAATGAATCAGTCAATCAATTAATACTTGATTCTATGTAGGCAGTCTATCCTCACTTTTTACCCTCCTTTTTTTCAGAGAGAGACCACAATCCATGTTTGTTAGACCATATCTTGGCTATCACTGCTCGGAAAACCAATGTATACAAAATAGCAGATGACCCAAAGAATGTGATTCATTACTGCACACATGGGGATAAATCTCGGAGTACCACATCCCCAGCTCTACTAGCAACTTAAATAAAAGCTGGCTGCCTCCCAAACCCTACAATCTATTCAACATAAGCAGCTACTCTGTGTAAGAACAAGTAACAAAGCTTTGAGGCAGGGATGCAGGAATAAAACATTTTCTGTCCTCAGTAAATTTATAACCTTGTTAGGAGAAAAAAATAAACAGAGGTATAAATTAGTCATACCAGGAAACATATGTTAAATTACATTTGAGTAATGTAGTAGTTATTTTGTGTTACAGGTTTTCAAAAGAGCAGGTGATGCCTTTGAGGACCAGAGAAGTGAGGAAAGACTTTGTCTAGGAGCTGAGATCGCCTCAGTCATGAGGCATGAGTCAGATTCAGATGAGCAGAAGTTAGGGGGAGTCAAGTCAGTGAGGAGCCTGAGTCTCCACTGGCCACATTACTGGGGGATCCTCCTCAGAGAAGACACTGGAAAGAATTTCAGTTACTAATGATAGTTACATGTCAGGCATTGGGCCAAGAACTTGACATTTCTCAGGGAGTCCTCTCAACAACTCCCAAGAGTGTGTTGCTGATATGCTGGGGTCTCTCCTTCTTGCTTCCTCACAGGACTTCAGTTATGTTTGAGACAACAGTATGTCCAGTTAAAATACTTGATATCCCAGATTCCTTTGCAGGTAGGGTTGGTCATCCCAGCATAGCTGTGGCCAATGAAGGGTAAGATAGAATAACTAAGGAGGGCTCTCCAGAAAGCTCTTCGAAGCTGACCTCTTACCGTTTTGCCTGTGCTGGAATTGTCCCCTTGTGGCCCTGGATGCTGGGGCAGCAAGACCCTGCATCCTTGATGGGTCTTTTGAGCGATGGTATCCATTCCAGATTTCCTACCCCTGAACTACTTGTTCCATGTGAAAAATATGCTTTTATTTGGTGAAGCCACTGCCATCTGACTTCTGTTATTTGCCACAGAAAGCAATCTTAGCACATACAGAGAGGTGATAATACTATCCTGTTACAGACTAGGAAATTAACCTCAAGAGTGTCACTACTCTTGAATAGTGTATCCCATAGTCAAATCCAGATGGCAGAACAAGGCTGGTTAACCCCAAAACTACTACACAGAATCACATATAAAATAAGTTAGAGAAAGAGAGCAACCTTTAGCAACTTTTTAACCTCTCACATAGCCCTTATCATAGTCTACCTTTTATCAGATCCTGGTAAGCATTTTCTCTCTCCACCTCCCCACTCCCCCACCACCAGCACATCACTATGGAATCTCCTGGAAGGTAGGACCAGGACATGACCTGCTGGTGGCACCCCATCTCTTCCGCTCCCTCAACACTTGGTTCAGGCTAACAAGATACTGCCAAAAGGCTGGCTGGGTTAAGCTTTTTAAAAGTCACTCAGGATGACTGTCTGAGAAAGTCCACCCCTTTGTGTACATATGTGTATGGCTGTGCTGGTGTGTGCTTGAGGAACGCATGTCTGAGTGTCTCAGAGGGAGGGCCAGAGGAGGAATTTTTTTATTGCTGTCAAATCCCATTCTTCCCCCTCCCAAATCCTACAGCCCTGCAGTGACAGCACAGATGATTATATTAGCGATAACTAAACTTTTGTGCAAGACCTGAAAATTTAATTTCCTTGTGGGAAGCTATAGAGAACTAAGCTTATTTACAGCCAAGAACCCATGAACTTTGCAGAAAGAGAAGAGTGAATACCAGATACAGCCACTGGCCTCTAGATTTTATTGAAAAATTAAAAAGGCACCAGCTCACTTTTAATGCTTCCTTTAGAAATAGCTCTCGAAACTTTTTTCTCTATACTTACCCTATAGCAGTGGGTGGGAAGACACAAGTAACCCTTGAGAAATGTCTAATTCATTCCAATTTGTTCCATGACTGTTACTTTCATTTACCCGCTGCTTAAAGAAGTATACTACTACTACTACTACTACTACTACTACTACTACTAAGTCACTTTAGTCGTGTCTGACTCCGTGTGACCCCATAGACGGCAGCCCACCAGGCTCTCCCGTCCTTGGGATTCTCCAGGCAAGAACAATGGAGTGGGTTGCCATTTCCTTCTCCAATGCATGACAGTGAAAAGTGAAAGTGAAGTCGCTCAGTCATGTCCAACCCTCAGCGACCCCATGAGCCTACCAGGCTCCTTCATCCATGGGATTTTCCACGCAAGAGTACTGGAGTGGGGTGCCATTGCCTTCTCCTAAAGAAGTATAATGCCCTCAATTTTTTTTTCTCAAGTGCTTGAGTGGTAAAGACCCAGATAAAATTTACTGAGTGCTCACCTCTTGAGAAATGTCTAATTCATTCCAATTTGTTCCATGACTGTTACTTTCATTTACCCGCTGCTTAAAGAAGTATACTACTACTACTACTACTACTACTACTACTACTACTAAGTCACTTTAGTCGTGTCTGACTCCGTGTGACCCCATAGACGGCAGCCCACCAGGCTCTCCCGTCCTTGGGATTCTCCAGGCAAGAACAATGGAGTGGGTTGCCATTTCCTTCTCCAATGCATGACAGTGAAAAGTGAAAGTGAAGTCGCTCAGTCATGTCCAACCCTCAGCGACCCCATGAGCCTACCAGGCTCCTTCATCCATGGGATTTTCCACGCAAGAGTACTGGAGTGGGGTGCCATTGCCTTCTCCTAAAGAAGTATAATGCCCTCAATTTTTTTTTCTCAAGTGCTTGAGTGGTAAAGACCCAGATAAAATTTACTGAGTGCTCACCATGTGCCGGGCACATGCTTTTACATGCTTTAACTCATGGAATCCTTGACTGAGGCACAGAGAAGACAAGTAACTTGCCTAATGTCACACAGCTAAGAACTGGAAGAGCTGGAAGTGAAATCAAGCAGTGCAGCTGCAAAGCCCAAGACTGTAAGCACATCAGCATATGACCTGATAAGTCTGGTATCTGAGTGTATCAGTTTTTTAATGCATGGAGCAAGCACTACCTCTGATCAATTTGAGGGGGAAAAAAAAAAGGTAGAGAGCAAGGAAAGGGGTACACTCTCCATCTTCAGTAGATTTGAGAGGCTGATTCCCAGGGAGAGACTGATAGTCTCAGCCTTGATCATGGTTCACTTCTCCACTAGGGCTGAGGTGATATCCCTAGTCTGCTTCTGAGGAAATGGAGTGGATGCTACCAGACCAAGGTTGTATGGATAAAGGGTGGGAGAAGATGACTCATGTATAAGTTCCTGGGCCTCTCAGGAAGGAACAGATTCTGCTAAATTTCACAAATTTGGGGTTGAATCTTGACATAAACTTGGTACCATGGGTTTTTCTGGGTTCTCTATCCTTAGGATTCATCTATTCACTTAACTACACAGATATTTTTTCACCAGAAATCTCCTTTTATGTGCAAGCATTGTGCTGGGAGATTCACTGTTCTCAAAGACATTTATGGCCCGTGAAAGGACATCAGACATATCTACCCACTCATTTCCCAAGTACTATTGCACACCATTGCAAACCAGGCACAGTGGTAGGCACTGGGAATAGAGTAATGAACAAGTCAGCACAATCCTTACCATATGCTTAATCTCCCAATGGTGGTGGTTTAGTCGTTAAGTCATATCTAACTCTTTGTGACCCCATGGACTGTAGCCCACCAGATTCTTCTGTCCATGGGATTTCCCAGGCAAGAATACTAGAGTGGGTTGTGATTTCCTTCTCCAGGAGATCTTCCCAACCCAGGGATCAAATCTGCATCTCCTGCTTGGCAGGCAGAGTCTTTACCACTGAGCCACCTGGGAAGGCTTAATCTCCCAATAGAAACAATAAATTAGGATGAGCATTATGACGAGGAAATGCAATCATTTGGAGCGGCAAATAGGAGAGGGACCTAGTCTGGGATGTGCTGGATATTTTCCATTTGCCTCTCTCAGATCCGCTTTCCATCTATCTCCATCCTTTGTACCCTCAGGAAGCTAACATACATGGACTGTTTCAACAGCATTTCTTGTCTCCTGGCTTCCAGTTAGATCCAGACAATCAAGCCACTGGCAGGAGTCTGGAGAGGAGGAACGAGTGAGATCGAGATATTTACTTTCCCAGTTGCTTCCCTAGTAAGTTAGCTGCCTCCCTGCACCTGAGGCCACAGGTCCTGCCAGGCACCCTCTACACAGTTCTTACAACTCTGACCATTTTCTCGACTCCAAAAGCTGCTCCCACACCTACCTATTCAAGTACAGCAGAGGTAAGGCTGCCAGGTTTTGCTAGCTCCAACAATACATTAACTTCCCTGTTAGATTCCCTTAACTCTGCCCTCACCTTTGGGAAAGCGCCCCTCATTAACCTTGCTTGAATTAAGGAAATGCTGTTTCCTCAAGGGATCAAGTAAGGTTTACTGAGGAGCTGACATCTAGGCTGATCATTCTATTTTAAGCAACAACACTAGACAATAATGCATCAGGTGGCCTGTAGAGTGGTTGGTCCCAAAAGAAACTGCCATCTTGGTCCTGCTAAAGGACTTTTATCTTGAGATTTACTGATTCAATATTTCAAAGGGTGTGTTAACTTTGGAGGGTTTGACAAAGAATACCCTAACATGCCTGTGATAAGCCCCTGTGCATGTGCACTTGGAGGTGGTCTGCCCAACCTTCACAGCTACTTGTCTGAAGACACTATTGTACCGGCCAGTCGGCCTCTGCGGCTGCTTCCTGAAGCACAGACAGGTGGACACTGGGCCCAGGCTGGACCAGAGTTTCTCTGGGGTTCAGACTCAAGAATGTTGGTTCTTCTCTGTGGTTGCTTCTGAGGATAACTAGAGGCACCCTTGCAGTCATGGCACACAACACGATAAGCTGTTCATTAAACGACTCTGGAGTGGATTCTTACATCTGCAATCCTCCCTTATTTATGTATTTTTAATATGGTATTCAGCAAATGGTAGTAAAGTGTTTCTGTGAAAGGGCAGCTTTTCCAGTTGGTACAAAGGCACCATCTGAGCTACAGGCAGGACTAGGGGTCCATACGTCATATGCCCACCATAGCCGCTTGAAAGCCAGTCCTGAGAGAGAGGAGCCCCAAGTAGACTCTCCAAGAGGGTAGAGATGAGAGATGGTGGGACCCATGCAGTGACAATGGTGAGCGTGCCTTCTCCCAGCTTTTCATGCTGCCTGGCTCCTGAACCCCATCATTTGTGACAGCCAGATGTTTCTCCCCATGCCTTGCCTAAACCTCACTCTTATCATAAACTCCTCTAACTTGCTTAGGCTAGGTTGAAAAAGTTTCTATAATTTGTGCAGTGGGATAACACTTCTAAAATATGCACCAATATGCTTTTTCATTCTGGCATTTCCTTATAGCCCTGTGTTTCTCTTCTTTTTTATTTAGCCTAGCAGTCTGCATTCCTTCCCTTAAGGAAGCAATGGTATAAAATAAAGCAGAAGGAAAGAAAAAAAGTTAATAACTAACTTCAAGCTTCAAAAGCCAAGGCACAGGCAAGAAGGGCTTATGCATAGACAATATATTTGAGAGAATATAAGTAAGGGTGAACGTACATCTCCCCAGAATAGAAAGGTGTCCCTAGACTGGGGCCTGAGGTGGGGAGAGAATGGGGTCAATTAGGAGACAACTTGCAGGATTCAAAGACAAGGCAGAAAAGCATCAGGGGTGGCTCAGCTTCCACTTGAGTCCGCAGTGCCCTCCAGTACTGCCCAGGAGCTACACAAAGAGCCATAGGCATAGCAGAGCCCGTTTGCCATTTACCATAGGTCCCCTAAGCAACGGCACCTGGTGGAGATGCACTCACAGGAGTTAACATCCCACCCCTGACTGCAAAAGGGATGCCCAGGGGGCTCTAGGGTTGGGTTCCATCCACTCTGACCCACCCACCCACTGTGGGGCCCACAGACCACCACCCAGTGACTGTCTGAGCAAGTACCACACATAGTTTTGCTAGATGAGTAGGATTGAGCAGTGTGGCCACTTAGAAAATTTGTAGTTCAGCAAGAAATAAGACATGACAAAAATATTTCATCCTTGTGGGCAAGCCGGAAAAATGTGGGTTAGACAGCAGTACATGAAGGGAGCTGGGGAGCCATCTAAACAACAAACATGCTAGAAGCCTGATTAATTACACCAGTGTCCTCTTAGAATATATTGCATTCAGGTGACAGCTGATCAGAGCTAAAGTTACACCCAGACTCAGCAGGAAAAACTCATGATCAACCATACCACCAGCCACAGGCTTGGAGATGGCACATGGCACAAGCTCCCGGTGCTTGCCTTCTCTACACTCTACCATGCAATATATCCATGCTACACCTCCTTCCTTCCTACATGGGCCACCCAGAAGTCAGTCCATCACTTACTTTTTTGGTTGTAAGTAACAGCAAGCCACTCATATGAACTTAAGAAAAAAAAAAGGAGGATGTGTTAGAAACAGCATAGGGGCATTTCAAAGTACCCAGGGAGGAGGAACTCATCTGGTCAAAGAGCCATAGGCATAGCAGAGCCCGTTTGCCATTTACCATAGGTCCCCTAAGCAACGGCACCTGGTGGAGATGCACTCACAGGAGTTAACATCCCACCCCTGACTGCAAAAGGGATGCCCAGGGGGCTCTAGGGTTGGGTTCCATCCACTCTGACCCACCCACCCACTGTGGGGCCCACAGACCACCACCCAGTGACTGTCTGAGCAAGTACCACACATAGTTTTGCTAGATGAGTAGGATTGAGCAGTGTGGCCACTTAGAAAATTTGTAGTTCAGCAAGAAATAAGACATGACAAAAATATTTCATCCTTGTGGGCAAGCCGGAAAAATGTGGGTTAGACAGCAGTACATGAAGGGAGCTGGGGAGCCATCTAAACAACAAACATGCTAGAAGCCTGATTAATTACACCAGTGTCCTCTTAGAATATATTGCATTCAGGTGACAGCTGATCAGAGCTAAAGTTACACCCAGACTCAGCAGGAAAAACTCATGATCAACCATACCACCAGCCACAGGCTTGGAGATGGCACATGGCACAAGCTCCCGGTGCTTGCCTTCTCTACACTCTACCATGCAATATATCCATGCTACACCTCCTTCCTTCCTACATGGGCCACCCAGAAGTCAGTCCATCACTTACTTTTTTGGTTGTAAGTAACAGCAAGCCACTCATATGAACTTAAGAAAAAAAAAAGGAGGATGTGTTAGAAACAGCATAGGGGCATTTCAAAGTACCCAGGGAGGAGGAACTCATCTGGGTTCTTCTGCAAATAGCAGATGAGATGTCACCAAAACAAAATCTTTTGTAGCAGACTCAGAGAAGGCAATGGCACCCCACTCCAGTACTCTTGCCTGGAAACCCCCATGGATGGAGGAGCCTGGTGGGCTGCAGTCCATGGGGTCGCTGAGAGTTGGACATGACTCAGTGACTTCCCTTTCACTTTTCACTTTCATGCATTGGAGAAGGAAATGGAAACCCACTCCAGTGTTCTTGCCTGGAGGATCCCAGGGACGGTGGAGCCTGGTGGGCTGTCGTCTATGGGGTCGCACAGAGTCGGACACGACTGAAGCAACTTAGCAGCAATGATGCCATAGTCAGTTTCATTATATCTACACCTGCGTCAATCCTAGATGGGTAGGAATGCAGCTTGACGTGAGTACCTGTGGTAAGAACACTTTGGATTTTACTGCCTACTCAGGATGTCAATGGTATGCTCTGACTGCAAAAAAAAAAAAAAAAAAACAGCAAAATCTTGGACTGCACTAAAAAAAGAAGGGTGATGGTGCTGCCTTCAGTTTGGGCATCATGTAATCAAGGCACAGTGGCCAAGGCAGACTCAAAGTTAGGCTCTCCAGGGAATAGTGGAGAAGCTGGAAAATTTCCTAGTTGAATATTGCTGTTCGACCTCCTTTTGGAAGATTGGTAGGAATTTCCGGGACTTGGGCCTACCAGTGTGGAGTCAGGAGTTAGACTTCTAATTTGAAACCCCCTATTCAGCCATTTCCCAGCTTTTCCATACTGTGTAGTAATGCCCTAAACACTGCACATGAAATATGTAAGTTAATCTTCACCATAGCCCCATAAAGGAGTGTCATTTCAATCTCCATTTTATAGATAAGAAAACTGAGGCACAGAAAAGTTAAGTAACTTGCCTAAGGTCACACAGCTAGCAAGTTGAAAAGCTAGGCATTGAAGGCAGGAGAACACGCTTTCTTTGCTCTGCCCCTAACCAACTATACGTCCCTGAATTCTGTCCCCTCCCCTCACTGTGCCTCAGTTTGCTCAGCTGGAGTATGGAGTAAATAACCCTTGTGCTACTCCAACCTGGAGGCATATGGTAAACCTGGAGGCATACGGTATAGCTGAAATGAGATTACTGATATGGACATGTTGGGGGAAGTGTAAAATGATGCACCAAAGGATGTCTTATTACCTCAGCTTACAGAAGCCTCTCCGGGAAGCGATGAGGGAGAATGCGCCTCCCTCTGCTGCATATACAGGGCTCTTATCCTGATTACCCTCATTTGCACAGTCCAAACCCTCTGTATCAGGCAACCCAATTAGCCTTTATGATTGCTCATAAACTCCCAGTCAGTAGGAATTGACACACTTTTTGGACACACTCAAAGGTCTGGGGGCTGGAAGAGCTGAGGCTCTATCTCTGAGGGGTCACCCCCCGTGCACTTTCCAGCATAGAGGCCACAGGTTAACCAGACAGCTTACATATTGATTTATGGCTCCCTGGGCACGTGTCTCAAGACAGACTGAGAGAGCCAGGCAGACACTTTTATGACCTAGCCTCAGAAGTCACCTAGTGTCACTTCCACCCTAGCCTGTTGGCCAAGGTGATTACAAAGGTACCTCCTGGTTCAAGAGGATGGGATCTAAACCCAATGGTCAGTGAAGAAGTGTTACCATCACAGGAGCAAAAGAGCCTGTGGGACAGATACTGTCGTGGCCATCTCTGAGTAGAACCATCTGCCACGGGCACTTACTGTGTTCCAAGCATGAAGCCAAGTGCTTCACAATCATTATGCCTCATTATCACTACACTCACTCTGAAGTCCCATTCTAGTGGGCAGAATGGTCTCACTTGACAATAAAAAGGCAGACTGAGATACAGAGAGGGGAAACAACTGACCCAAGTCACATGCCAGCCCGTGGGGTGAGCTAGAAACAAGCCCCAGGTGTGTGTCTGACTCTGAGGCCAGAGAAACAGGGAAGGTGTCCCTTCCATGAAGGAACACACCAGGCAGTAGCTAAGTGACAACATGGGAGGCTTCACATCAGCCTGCTGGGGTTCATGTCCAGGCCCCTCCACTGCAAACTGCACAGTCTCACCCAAGCTGCTTCCCTCTCCAAGCTTTTGTGTGTTCATTAGGAAGATGGGCACAACATTTGTGAGGACAGAGTGAGACAGCACAAGAAAAATGCTTCACACATCATCTGGACTCGTGAGGACTCTATACATGTCAGCTGGTATTACTTTAAAAGCAGTCCAAGAAAGATGAACCTGCTAAGACCACCAAAATTATGTGTCATGCATCCTCAAAGTTCAGCAAATACTTTCCTTCACTGGTATCATTAGTGACGCCATGTAGATCAGCTACTGGATCTGGCTTGCCTGGGAAGTCACACCCCCATGCCTAATAAAGCAGGTGATTCTGTCTTAGAGGGCCATTCACAGCCCATCCCAGGAGGGGACCCTGGGCTGACTCAGCTGGGAGGGCGTCCAGTAACTCATTAAGTCTCAAAAGTTGATTAAACACCCCACGGGCTTGGGAAGAGAGCTAACACCCAGGAGACCAGAGGATCTCTCCTCACCCACAGTCTCCAGTGACTCCTCAGACAGAACATGGGTGTAACAATTAGCGAGGTTTCCGTATCAGCAGAGCATTTGTCATTCAGGGCACACATATCTCCAGCTTTAACAAGAACAGTTTTCAGCTCACTTCTGAATCTTCAAACTCATGGCCAGTACCCTTCCCTCGTCCATTCCCATGGCTTCAATTACCACCCAAGCTAATGAGTCCCAAATCCATTTCTCTATCCAGATTTCTTTCCAGAGCTGGAGACCGGCCTCCACTCAGATGTCCCACTGGTCCCTCAAACTCACCATGTCCCGCCACCATCTTAGACCCATCTTCACCCCTTTGCGTGGCCACACTCCCCTCCAGGACTCTCGGTTACAATTCCCACAGCGCACCCAGGAGTCCAAACCAGAAATCTCACTCACTCTGTCCAGCCCCTTGCAGGTGACCCATGAGAAGTCATTGCTTCTGCCTCCTGCATCTCCCCTCTGCCAGGTGCTCTCAGAGAGCACCCCAGGACTTTAAACCCATCTCCACCCTCCTCCAAGTCTTTCCCCTCGCTGCTTCCATTACAACTCTGTAAAATGTAAACATGAGCCTCTATGTGAGGCTTCAGATGAAATCCATACTCCTTCCACAGCTCCCAGGCCTTTCTTCGTCTAGCCACTGCCCACCTGCTGTGGGCTGAACTGGGTCCCCTGCAAAATGCATATGTTGGAGCCCAGCCCCTAGTACCTCAGAATGAGACTGTCTGGCCAAAAGAAAGCCATTCTCTCATAATCTGTTTCTTGGGCCTCCCTGTGGACTGTGAAAATAGAGGAGGCTTATGGGCCCTAAATAGAAGGTGACTAATGCTGATTTGGTTCAGGTAGCAGAGCCCCATTTAACATGTAACAACATGGTTGGCCTAGAGCCACATTTGTATTTATAGTCTCATGGTAGGGAAACTCAAGCCCCAGAATGCCCAGCCTTGTTAGCTGCCTGGCCACCTCTCTAGGGCCCAGGACATGCATGCATTCTGGCCCTGAGCACTGAGATCCACTGATAGAAATGTTCCCACCCCCACCATCCCGAGTTCCTGGGCACCTCCCCTGCACCCTGGCAGCTCAGCTCAGTGTGCCTGGGCCCCATCTGGAACAGAGAGTAGCTTCACTGTTAAGTCCCCTCTTTAACTCTGGGTGCCAGATATTGAACTTGCCTGCATCTTACCTAAATGGAGTGAATCTGAATTTGGCATCTCTGAATAATGACTAGGTTGATTAGAAGAAAAAGAATCTGATTCTAGCTCCATCTGGAACTACAAGGAACATCCATATATAGACAGAGTCCACCTCACAAGCCTTCTGTGCCCCCTTCCCCAGTTTGCCTTCCCCCATGTCACTTGTCACTGTCATCTAATTTACTAGGTATTTGCTTTATTTGCTCACCCCTGCCCCTCCCCCCATTGTCTCCAGGAGAATGGGGTGAGGGCACCTTGAGGGTAAGAATTTTATCTTTTCTTTCCTGTTTCAACACTGCTTGGTACAGGATAGGTGCTCAATGTGTGCATGTGGGGCTTCCCAGGTGGCTCTGTGGTTAAGAATCCACCTGCCAATCAGGAGACACAAGAGACATGAGTTCAATCCCCGGGTCAGGAAGAACCCCTCGAGGAGGAACCGGCAACCCACTCCAGTATTCTTTTCTAGAGAATCCCATGGACAGAGGAGCCTGATGGGCTACAGTCCATAAGGACATAAACAGTTAGACATGACTAAGCAGCTAAGCATGCACGTGTGCGTGCTGAGTGAATGAGTAACTGAAAACAGAATGAGGGCACACATTCTTCCTCCCTCCACCAGGAAGACATGGAGGCGAGTCTCCACTCTTCCCACTACCTTGGAAATTCCCCTCAGTCCACAGCTGGAATACCTCCAATGCCCCTCACACCTCACCTCCCTCTAAATGAGATTTCTGTTTGTGCCTTGTCCATCTGTGGATACACCCCTGCCCTACAAATGTCCCTCCAGGGCCAAGGCAACTTCTGGTCACAGATGTAAAACAAGTTAGGATTCCATGGATCCTAAAACCCACGTAAATAGATCCACCAGTGGCCTGGGGTTCCTATCCCCCGTAAGCCAAGTTCTCAGGGGACAAGAACCTGAGGCTGAGATCTGCGGTGGTGTCGGGGACACTCGCAGTCCATGGGCAACTGCTGACTGCGGACAGACAGGAGGAAGCAGCAGAGGCCCTGAGGGCTGGAGGGCAGGGGCAGCAGAGACAGCCCTGGGCCAGGAAGCAGGATCCAGTCTCTCAGGCCAGTTCCACAGTCTCCGGCCCGGCAACACAGACTCCTTGAGCTGCAGAGACACTTCTGGAGCTGTTGTGAGACTAGTAAGAGAACCACCAGGAAGGGGAGCAGGAGAGTGGTCGGCGGCACTGGCTGCTCTTGAACCTTCCATCCACTTCGTAGCTATGACACCCGACCTCCACCCTGTCTTCATTATCTCAGGGTTGACAGGTGGTTAATAAGTTATTATTATTATTCAATGGAAAAGAATGCGAGATAGTAACTGAATGCCAAGGCAGGAGGAAAAGAAAAGCAAGTGTGGTGCAAAGGTACAGTCTTATTAATTCTCCTTCTCCCTAGTATTCTCCCCCATCCTGGCTCCCACACACTTCTAGGTGGGGACACATGGTACTGGCTTGGGTGTGGCTGGGCTGCTGGACCTAGAAACCTCCCAAAGCCACAATCTCTTAATGACTGAGTCAAGATCCATAGGTGATCTTCACCTTAAAGATGGTCTAAGAGACACGTGGCAGTTCAAATGCCAACTCTACCACTTGCTGTGTGAGCTTCGCCAAGTTAGTCACCTTCTCTGTGCTTCATTTTCCTCCTCCATAATGACAGGTAGCACCAATGTCATATGGTGATGCATTACTGAACATATCCATGTCCCCAGAGCAAACCCATGCTTGCCAGCCTCTCTGCCTTTGCCTTCACCTGTAAAGGCTTCTTCCTACCTCATCTCTGCCTGCTGGGACCCTCCCTAATCTTTAGGTCACTGCTCAGAAAGCATCACCTCCACCAAGTTTTTCTGAGTCTGTCTCTTACATGTGCCTCTCCTTCCCTTCAAGCTCCCAACATGCTACATCTTTCTATGATATCGGCGTGGTAGAGTGCATGAGTGATGCACATAGTTTTATTTCCAGTTTCCTTCTCACCAGCAAGCTTTGGAGTCAGACCTGAGTTTGACTCCAGTTTTGCCCACTTAATAGCTGTATGATCTCAGCCCAAGATCCTTAAACTCTCTGATCCTCCATTTCCCCATCTGTAAAAAGAACATGATAAAACACCTACCTCACAGAGTTTGTAGTGAGAATTAAAGAAGATAATGCATATAAAACATTTAGCACAGTGCAGACCATATTATATGTGCCAGGAAATGTTCTTATACTTATCATCATTATTAGCACCACGTAGGATTTGATTCTGAAAGGCCACCATTCTTTCCCTCTCCAATTCAGACAAATGCAAATCTTGGAGTGAGTTTAGTTATAACACTAGGGAGGAGCAACGGGTTCATTCTCACTGAAGATCTGTCTGTGCTTTTGACAAAACTTTCTGTGCCCCATGCAAAAGGAGAGAAGGGCAAAGAGCTGAAGCCAGGGGGAGTTCCCAAGGTGACTTGTGCCTACTTCTCAGTCTTGACCGTTCTCCCAAGCAAATGGGAGCATAACATGAAAGATGGTTCCCATGAGCCGAGGCCTTTGCCTGAGGCGCCAAGCTGGAAACTTTCTGCGTCTTCTTTTCAGACTTCATGACAAACTTGAAGTATAATTCATCTCCCTCTCTAGGCAAAGATTGTACTCTTCAGGTGACAATCCTAACCCCTAAGAACATAAGTGACTTTCCCAAGGTCATGGCCCAGATTCAAAGCCAGGTCTCTCTTACTCCAGGGCTCATGGAGAGGAGCAGGGCAGGTGGAAGAAGAGGAGAGAATGTTCATCCACCAAGATAGGGCAGGAAAAGAGATCTGTAGAAATGTATGGTTTTATTTACGGGAAATTAATTCAGCATACAACTTCATCATAATACCATTTCTCGAAACATTAACTCCCATCAATGTTGTAAAAGTCTGGGAAACTGCAAAATGTCTTTTTCTTTAAAACAGCCTATTATCTATAAACATTCACTTTTCAGGCCAACCAAGATGTCCCCCCTCCCCTTGATCTGTTGATTTTAAATCTAGAAAGGTCAGGGGTGGCCCACATGTTCCTGTGGTTTGAAAAAGGTTCTCAGCAGCCTGCAAGCCCAGGGGAAAGCAATGCTCACTTTAATTGCTCTGTGAATTAGAGCCTCCCCTTTTGGTTTAAATCTACACGAGAAATGTATTTTTGATATGTTCTCCAGTCCTAGAAACAACAGTGAAGCATCTTTTTTCCTTCTCTTGTCCGACATCGCCCTCTAGTGGTCACAACTCTAATTGAAAAATGGAGACTCTAACCCCACCAGAGACACAAGGGTGCCACCCAGACCCCTTCACTCCCTCACCCACCCACCCAGCCAGCTATCCCTATGGCTACTCATTTAGGCATCACTGCTTGAGAACCTACTCTGCACCAGGTGCAAGCAATAAAGATTCTAGCTGCTTAGTGATTTGTTTGCTAATGTGGAACTTGAAGGTCTAAAAGAAATGGGCCAAATCTAGAGTCCAGAAACCAGGGTTGCAATGCCAGCTCTGCCCCTTATAGCCTGACTGACCCTAGGGATGGAGGTCAGTTCCCTGCTGGACTTATTTCTTCCCCATGCGGGTAGTAGTATCAACCTGCCCATCCTCAAAACAGCACTACACGCATGCACCTCATTAATCTTTAATTTTCACAACCCCTTACCCTCTGCTCCTGGAACAAACAGGTTTTCATTACAAATGAAAGGCAAGGGAGCTAATGGGTAAGCCCAGAACGTGGCTGCAGCAGCTCTGGGTTCAAATCCTAGTTCTGCCAGTTACTTACATTGTTACTTTAGACAAACTATTTAATCTCTCTCAGTGTCTATTTTTCTTGTCTGCAAAATGGGCATAATCATAGGGTTCAACAAGATAATTTACATTTTTAAACTTTAGTGTGAGCAAAATCCTCTGGGAATTTTGTTACCATGACAACCCCTTCTCAAACTTACTGGTTTCTGAATTCCTGAAGATGGCCCGGACATCTGAGCAGTAGCCAAACTACCCAGGTGACTCCAGTGCACAACAGCCTTTAACAGCGAATAGAATACACCTGGACCCCTGGTGTCAGGCTTCACCTCCCCGTGGAATCTTTAAAAATACCTCCCTGTCTAGACTCTGATAGAATGGATGCAGGGGAGAGTCTGACACTGGGATTAGTAGGATTCCTAGAGGGATTCTCATTTGTAGCCAGGGCTGAAAACCACTGCCTTAGCCCCGTGCCTGAAACAGCTGCAGCTGCTATATAGTCACTAATTTGTGTCCAACTCTTTTGTGACCGCATAGACTGTAACCCACCAGGCTCCTTTGTCCAAGAGATTTCCAAGACAAGAATATTGGAATTGGTTGCAATTTCTTTATCCAGGGGATCTTCCCGACCCAGGGATTGAAACTGCATCTCCTGCTTGGCAGGCAGATTCTTTACCACTGAGCCACCTGGCTTCCCATCTGATACAGAGGAAAGTCCTAACACATGTTAAAAGAAGTCCCACTAACACATCCACATCATGACTTAAACACTGAGCCTTTACTGAACAACAACATATCGTGAGCCTCTACCAGGCACCAGGCACTGGCCCAAAAGCAGCCATCCAACCAAAAGAGAGACAAAACTCTGCCCTCAGGGGGGTCACAATAACGCAAGGGCTGACTTGTCATTCTGTACCAGGCCCCCAAGATTATGAGCCCACCCAGGGCATGGAGGTTGCATATCATACAGGGACTTGTGGGTCAAAGTAAGAACTTTTTCTCTTTGAGATGGAACTATTCACACATCCCACAGTTGTCTCTCTTGGTAAAGAAAAGATTTCAATATGCCATTTTACCTTTGTAAAAGTGTCAGTTGCTCAGTTGTGTCTGACTCTTTGCGAAGTCGTGAACTGTAGCTCACCAGGCACCTCTGTCCATGGAATTCTCCATGCAAGAATACTGGAGTAGGTAGCCTTTCCCTTCTCCAAGGGATCTTCCTGACCCAGGGATCAAACCTGGGTCTCCTACAACACAGGCAGATTCTTTACAGTTTGAACCACCAGGGAAGCCCCAGAGAAGAGATTTCAAGATGCCATTTCACCTTCAAAAACAGGACCATCAAATGGCAAGATTTCCATCAGGGGACCTGGGTAAGGGGAGACACATTTGGTGCACTGAGGCCCGTTCTGACTCACTGTGTCCCATGTGTGTCTGTTCCCCTTTGAGGAAGGCTGTCTGAGAAGGAGATAGGTGACCACCAGCTGGCACGGCCTCTGCCTCTGCTGCTCGCTGTCCGGCAGCCAAAATCACCTTCCTCCCAGCAGACTCAGCCGGTCAGATGTTTCCAGCTGTACAGGCAAGTGGGAATACTTACTCTTAATTAGAATTTCAGCTTTGCACCTGCTCCCCTTGGCAGGGCTGAGCCTACTTCAGAGGCCAGAGCTTGGAGGGAAAACCCTTTTTCAATCCCTGTAGTTTAGTCACTCAGCCAACCCCCAGCTGCTCGTTAGCACCCATGAGTGAGGCCAGGGAAGCCCCGTGAAATCTTGTTAAATCACTGAGAGCTTGGGGGAGGGACCATGGAGAGGCCTCTCTCAGCCTTCCTACTAAAATAACTGCCTCCCTGGCTCTCCTCTCTGCGTTATTTTTATTCACAGTGTCTATCATAAACTGACCCTTTATGTTTGTTAACTTCTAGCAGTCTGCCCCTCCCACTAGAATGTAAATTCTGTGTTATCATCCATGGTGTCCACAGCACCACAGAAGTAGATTTGTTGAATAATTGTTGAATGAATGAATGGATCAATGAATGACTTGTTTTTAGTTGACTCCAGTTAATACCAGCTTGGTTGTTATTAAATGCTCCAGCAAGGAGAACAGGAGGTTGACACAAGACGGGAAAGTATGTTTCCCTTGGGAAGAGGGAGGATTCATTCCTTAAGTTTGCAGGGTTTTTTCACTGGAAAGAGGAGGGGGAAGAGAAGGGATCAAATGGGATCACGAACAGGAAACCCAAGTACAGCCATCAGACATGTCCTGCTAGACCTGCACCTTTTTTGTTTTGTTGGTTGGTTTTTGCTTTTCTGCAAATAGCGTGTTTCCATATCAAAAATCCAGCCTTCCTGGAAGCCTCCTGGCAGCAAAGGAGCCCAATTCCTACAAGGGAACAGCAGCCTGTTGCTGCAGGGCCACTGCCCCCTTTACCCAAGCAGGACTCTCCAGGACCCCCTCCTCTGGGCTGCCTCCTCCTCACATCCCCTCCTTAGCCCAGGCTCTGCATGGCTGGCCTTTCCTGCCTCTGCCCTGCTGCTTTACTCTGGGTCTGTGCCTAGGGACTTCCATGCCCACTCTCAGCAACTGGCCCCAGACAGTACTGGGCAGTGGACTCCACCTGGTTCTCTGCCCTCCCATGGCTTCCAAGCACTGTGCAGTCTCCCAAACCTGTCCACAGAGCCACAACCCTGAGCAGCCCAGGTCACCTGAGGGACGCTCAGCATCACTCCTGTGTAACCACAGGGCCAACCAAGGTGGCTTTAGTCTTTCTCCTTCTTTCATGTGAGAATTCAGCCACCAGGGTGATTTCATTCAGGTCACCTTCCCCAGCTCAGAAAAATCAGTACCCTCCTTTTTGCTTAGTCTGGTAGACATGAACCCCTGCCTTCATGATCTCTGGTCCCCCTCTCCCTTTTATCCCCTGCTTAAGTATTTCTCAACCAATCTTATTCCTTTTCATTTCTCTCTGCACCCTCAATCATCCGCCCTGCAAATCGACTCAGCTATCTCTCGCACACAGCCTGTTCCTTCTTGTTATTAACAAGGTTGAGAAGAGTGGATAATAAATGAGACCTTGCTTCCAAAGGGCTTTCACACCACCAACTCAGAGCCTCCCAAGAACCATACAGGTAGATACTGACAGGTGGAGCTTAACTTTGTCTACGATCAGCAGCTAGATATCAGTGGAGACAAGTTGGGAACCTATTTTAGGTGTCATTATTTATGTCCTATCAGGAAATTATCATTTTAAAAAATAAGTGAGAGGAAGAGACAGTCCAGATTTTAAAATATGACTTTATTACATGTCAAGGGCAAGATTTATTCCCCCTCCTTAGTATTGTAATTAAAGTAGATGGAATAAGATTTGGTATTATATTTGCCTTTCAAACAACCTTTCAGAAACACCTGCATCGCTCTGCAAAAGGAAAACCATTTGCTTATTTATTCACTACATTAAACAACCACTCATTCACTCAATCAATTGTGTTGTACTCTTACTACGTGCCAGGTCCTGGGCTTGACACAAGACAAACATTGGTGAGCAAAGCAGGCCGGCCCTGCCCTCGTGCATTTAGAGGCTGGTGGTAAAATGATGCATTAAACCAAGATTCACACCAAGATTGTATAATCAGAAAGAACCACCATATGACTCAGCAGTTCCACTCCTAGGTATATATTTGAAGACAATGAAAACACTGATTCAAAAACATATGTGCATCTCACTGGTCATAGCAGCAGTATTTATAATAGCCAATACATGGAAGCTATCTAAGTGTCCATCCACAGATGAATGGATGAAGAAGATGTAGTATATATATATATATGCACATACATACAATAGACTGTTGCTCAGCCATAAAAAGAAGAATGAAATTCTACCATTTGCAACAACATGGATGAACCTGGAGAGTTAAATGCTTAGTGAAGTAAATCTAACAAATACTGTATGATATCACTCATGTGGAATCTAAAAAACAAAACATGAATATGATAAAACAGAGACAGCTCATCATAGCCACAGAGAACAAACTAAGGGTTGCCAATGTGGAGGTATTAGGGGGAGGAGCAAGATAGGAGAAGAGGATTAAGAGGGCCAAACTACTAGATATAAAATAAGATACAAGAATGCAATGTACAATTTAAAATGGATAACCAACAAGGACCTACTGTACAGCACATGGAACTCTGCTCAATATTATGTGGCAGCCAGGATGGGAGGGGAGCTTGGGGGAGAATGGATGCATGTATCTGTCTGGCTGAGGCCCTTCACTGTTCACCTGAAACTATCACAAGGTTGTTAATAGGCTAAACCCCAACACAAAGTCAAAACTTTAAAAAAAAAAAAAAGAATACAATGTACAGCAAAGGGGATATAAGCAATATTTTACAAAAACTTTAGATGGAGTATGATTTATAAAAATATCAAATCAGCAAGTTGTACACCTGAAACTAACATGATACCATAAATCAACTATACTTCTTCAACACTGTGTTAGTCTGAGCATCCCTTTGCCTCTCCTAGATTATCACAGTCACTTGCTAATTGGTCTTTGGGCTCTACCCTTGCCCCTCCACACAGCAATCAAGGGGCAAGTATTCAGTTTGTGCACATAGAGTCTGAACTGAGTGCAGATCTAGGCTCAACCCTGGGACAAGTCACTTAAACTCTGTTTCCCCATCTCTCAATCAGGAGTGATAAAACTGATGTCAGAGCTGACTGAGCATTCTGATTGAGCATTCAGCAGATGGTGAGTGTATCACACTTACCTTGACTCCTGGTTTATAACGAATGCTCCATCTCAGTTCAGTTGCTCAGTCATTTCCAACTCTTTGCAACCCCATGCAGCATGCCAGGCTTCCCTGTCCATCACCAACTCTCAGAGCTTGCTCAAACTTATGTCCAAAGAGTTGGTGATGCCATCCAACCATCTCATACTCTGTTATCCCCTTCTCCTCCTGCCTTCAATCTTTCCCAGCATCAGGGTCTTTTCAAATGAGTCAATTCTTTGCATTAGGTAGCCAAAGTTTGGAGTTTCAGCTTCAGCATCAGCCCTACCAATGAATATTCAGGACTGATTTTCTTTAGGATGGAGTGGTTGGATGTCCTTGCTGTCCAAGGGACTCTCAAGAGTCTTCTCCAAGCCACAGAAGATGCATCTCCTTTAAAACCATCAATTCTTCAGCACTCAGCTTTCTTTATAGTCCAACTCTCACATCCATACATGACTGCTGGAGAAACCATAGCTTTAACTAAACAGACTTTTGTTGGCAAAGTAATGTCCTGCTTTTTAATATACTATATAGGTTGACCATACCTTTTTTTCCAAAGAGGAAGCATCTTTTAATTTCATGGCTGCAGTCACCATCTGCAGTGATTTGGGAGCAAATAAATAAATAAATAAAGTCTGTCACTGTTTCCCCATCTATTTGCCATGAAGTGATGGGATCAGATGCCATGATCTTAGTTTTCTGAATGTTGAATTTTAAGCCAACTTTTTCACTGCCTTCTTTCACTTTCATCAAGAGGCTCTTTAGTTCTTCTTCACTTTCTGCTATAATGGTGGTGTAAGGAGCAATATTGTTTAGGAACCTGGAATATTAGATCCATGAATCAAGGTAAATTGGAAGTGGTCAAACAGGAGATGGCAAGTGTGAACATTGACATTTAGGTATCCAGGAACTAAAATGGACTGGAATGGGTGAATTTAACTCAAATGACCATTGTATCTACTGATGTGGGCAAGAATCCCTTAGAAGAAATGGAGTAGCCATCATAGTCAACAAAAGAGTCTGAAATGCAGTACTTGAATGCAATCTCAAAAATGACAGAATGATCTCTGTTCATTTCCAAGGCAAACCATTCAGTATCATAGTAATCCAGGTCTATGTCCCAACCAGTAATGTTGAAGATGTTGAATGGTTCTATGAAGACCTATAAGATCTGCCAGAACTAACACCCCAAAAGATGTCCTTTTCATTATAGGGGACTGGAATGCAAAGGTAGGAAGTCAAGAAACACCTGGAGTAACAGGCAAACTTGGCCTTGGAGTACAGAATAAAGCAGGGCAAAGGCTAATAGAGTTTTGCCAAGAGAATGCACTGGTCATAATAAACACCATCCTCCAACAACACAAGAGAAGACTCTACACATGTACATCGCCAGATGGTCAATACAGAAATCAGATTGATTATATTCTTTGCAGACAAAGATGGAGAAGCTCTAGACAGTCAACAAAAGCAAGGCCAGGAGCTCACTGTGGCTCAGATCATGAATTCCTTATGGCCAAATTCAGACTTAAATTGAAGAAAGTAGAGAAAACCACTAGACCATTCAGGTATGACCTAAATCCAAGGAACAAGTGTCTTTTAATTTCATGGTTGCAGTCACCATCTGCAGTGATTTTGGAGCCCAAGAAAATAAAGTCTCTTACTGTTTCCATTGTTTCCCCATCTATTTGCTAGGAAGTGATGGGACCAGATGCCATGATCTTAGTTTTCTGAACATTGAATTTTAAGCCAACATTTTTACTGCCCTCTTTCACTTTCATTAAGAGGCTCTTTAGTTCTTCTTTGCATTCTTCCACAAGGGTGGTGTCATCTGCATATCTGAGGTTATTGATATTTCTCCCAACAATCTTGACTCCAGCCTGTGCTTCATCCAGCCTGGCATTTAGCATGATGTATTCTGCATATAAGTTAAATAAGCGGGGTGACAATATACAGCCTTGATGTACTCCTTTCCCAATTTGGAACCAGTCTGTTGTTTTGCGTCCAGTTCTAACTGTTGTTTCTTGACCTGCATACACATTTCTCAGAAGGCAGGTCAAGTGGTCTGGTATTCCCATATCTTTAAGAGTTTTCTACAGTTTATTGTGATCCACACAGTCAAAGGCTTTGGCGTAGTCAATAACGCAGAAGTAGATGTTTTTCTGGAACTCTCTTGCTTTTTTGATAATCCAAGTGATGTTGGCAATTTAATCTCTGGCTCCTCTGCCTTTTCTAAATCCAGCTTGACCCATCTGGAAGTTCACATACTATTAGAGCCTGGCTTGGAGAATTTTGAGATTACTTTGTTAGCATGTGCTGCTGCTGCTGCTGCTAAGTCACTTCAGTCATGTCCAACTCTGTGCCACTCCATAGACAGCAGCCCACCAGGCTCCCCCGTCTCTGGGATTCTCCAGGCAAGAACACTGGAGTGGGCTGCCATTTCCTTCTCTAATGCATGAAAGTGAAAAGTGAAAGTGAAATTGCTCAGTCGTGTCCAACTCCCAGTGACCCCATGGACTGCAGCCTACCAGGGTCCTCCGTCCATGGGATTTTCCAGGCAAGAGTACTGGAGTGGGGTGCCATTGAATGAGTGCAATTGTGCAATAGTTTGAATATTCTTTGGCATTGCCTTTTTGGGGGGATTGGAATGAAAACTGACCTTTTCCAGTCCTGTGGCCACTGCTGAGCTTTCCAAATTTGCTGGCATATTGAATGCAGCACTTTCACAACATCATCTTTTAGGATTTGAAATAGCTCTACTGGAATTCCATCACCTCCACTAGCTTTGTTCATAGTGATGTTTCCTAAGGTCCACTTGACTTTTCATTCCAGGATGTCTGGCTCTAGGTGAGTGATCATACCATTGTGGTTATCTGGGTCATGAAGATCTTTTTTTGTACAGTTTTTCTGTGTATCCTTGCCACCTCTTCTTAATATCTTCTGCTTCTGTTAGAAACATGCCATTTCTGTCCTTTATTGTGCCCATCTTGCATGAAATGTTCCCTTGGTATCTCTAATTTTCTTGAAGAGATCTCTAGATCTCTTTCCCATTCTATTGTTTTCCTCTGTTTATTTGCATTGATCACTGAGGAAGGCTTTCTTATCTCTCCTTGCCATTCTTTGGAACTCTGCATTCAAATGGGTATACTTTTCTTTTCTCCTTTGCCTTTTGCTTTTCTTCTTTTCTCAGCTATTTGTAAGGCCTCCTCAGGTAACCACTTTGCCTTATTTGCACTTTTTTTCTTGGAGATTGTCTTAATCCCTGCTTCCTGTACAATGTCACAAACCTCCATTCATAGTTCTTCAGGCACTCTGTCTATCAGATCTAATCCCTTGAACTATTTGCCACTTCCACTGTATAATCATAAGGGATTTGATTTAGGTCATATCTGGATGGTCTAGTGCTTTTCCCTACTTTCTTCAATTTAAGTCTGAATTTGGCGTAAGGAGTTCATGATTGAGCCACAGTCAGCTCCTGGTCTTGTTTTTGCTGTCTAGAGCTTCTCCATCTTTGGCTGCAAAGAATACAGTCAGTCTGATTTCTGTATTGACCATCTGGTCATGTCCATGTGTAGAGTCTTCTCTTGTGTTGTTGGAAGAGGATGTTTGCTATGACCAGAGGATGTTTGTATTCTCCTGGCAAAACTTTGTTACCCTTTGCCCATAAACGTGAGCTACTGCACAGTGATCCTCATATTCCCTCAAGGCCAGTTCCGCAAGCTGGGCATCAGCTGTTGCTTATGCTGGTCAGGAAACCAGGCAATGCCTAATTCATTATATGTCAGCCTCTCACTCTTCCCCAGCCTATGGTGACTCCTGCGCAACAATTGCAGCTCCATCACTGGTGTCTGTCACGCATCAGGGATGGCACCAATGCTGTCACCTCGGCGCAAAGTTTTGAAACATGATGTGAGATAGTGTTTGGATAGCTGTTTTCTTCACTCACAATGAAACCACTTCCTGAAACACCTATTCCCCAGACCCAGAAGGGAGCCCTGACTTTTGCAGGCTCCAACTCTGAGGCAAGATTTTGCTGTAACATCCTGGAAGCAGTCTTGGCCAAGAGAGGAGGTGGGTGTGGCTGGGGCAGAGCTGTTGCTCATGATGTTTATGTCCTACTGTGGGATTTCCAAACTATGAAAATAAAACTCATTTTTTTGAAGAACAAACATCACAGGCTGGGGAATACAGGCCCTCTGGTGAGGGATCCCCAACCAGGCCCCTATATTTACCTTATATCATCTTTTCTCAGTCCATCTCCTTCCTGTGAGGTTGCAGGTTCAGACTGCAGAGTCTGAAAGATGTGAGTTCAAGTCCCAGCTCTGCCACTGGCTACCTGTTTGACCTGGGGCAACTCTGAACCCTCTTTGAACCTCAGTTTCTTCATCTATGAAGTGAGAAACAATAATAGGAGCTGTGTTGCAAAAGTAATAAATATCATACTGAAAATGGGGAAGCGGCAAAGGACAGTAGTTAGGATGGGCTCTGGAGTTTGAATCCCACTGCTCCCGCTCGCTGGCTGACCTTGGAACAAGTTACTTAATCTCTGTTTGTCTCACCTGCAAAAGGGGATAACAATTGTTCTCCCTCGATGGCACACTGTGAGAACTAAAGGTGCTAACATAGGCAAAGAGCCTTGGATAGAAGCTGACACTTAGGAAGTGCCCACCCTTGCCTTTATCTCTACCCACTTCCTGTAGCCCTCAGGGAACTGACTGCTGAGGAGCCTGGGAGGAAGGGAGGTCCCAAGATAGGTATAATCCATCATTCCTTCCACAACAAAGAGAATTCATTGCAGTCTTCCTTGCTTTTCAGAATGCTTTACAACCAGTTGTGAACTGACTCCTGAAAGAGAAGCAGCTAGGACCTGCCTGGGATGAGTCTTCCTGCAGAACTGCCAGGGAAGACTCGCAGGCAGTCACAATTTCTGAAGGGACAATGGACTATTACAGACATATGGAAGTCTCCCACAATGGTGCCGGGATGTGTGATTCCAGGCCTCTCTGTGAGTTCCTGCTCTCCAGGACTCTTTTGAAGACAAAGTCCAGCAGGACAGAAAGGGATGTCTCATCAGACTGCATGCTGATGGTCATTGCCATATCACAGGCACAAAGGTGAGCCAGTCAATGGGTGGCTGTCATCTGATACAGAAGATGCACAGACAAGACGTGGCTGGATGCACAGACAGTACCTGCCAGATGGCTTGTGTACTGCACACAGAAGATAGGTCCTCTAGAACCCTGACAGCTGGAACATTTGCTCTCGGGGGTTGCTCTGGGGCCTCAGAACAGAAGGGACCTGGGACAGGATCACTTTTGTTTGGGTTAGGGGGACACTAGTCCCCTCCTCTCTATGCCATATGTTATTATCAGTGTCTTATCAGAAAGACCTGGGTATAAATATGGCTGGGTAATCCTGGGGCCCAGGTGTTTCCTGTGTAAGGTTTAATTTCCCCCATCTGTTGAATGGAGTTGATGGTGGGGCAATGTCATAGGACTGTTAGAATTAAATGACTTACTCCACATATGTGCTAAGAACGATGCCAGGTACACTTTTTTGCATTCAATAATTTGCTTTCAGTAAGTGGTTATTGCCATTGTGGTTGGAATACTCTGTTTTTATTCTCCAAATTCCAGTGTACATCCAGCCTCTCAATTTCCTGATGCAAAGCAGCATCCAACTCTCTGTAAGCCTCACAGAAATTGAGGGACTATCCAGAGAGACAAGGCAAGCTAAAAGTGAGGTCCAAGAAAATAATAACAACTGAAACAACAGACAAAGGATTAATTTCCAAAATATCCAAGCAGCTCATACAACTCAATGCCAGAAAAACAAACAGCCCAATCAAAATGTGAGGGAAAGACCTAAACAAACATTTCTCCAAAGAAGACATACAGATGGCTAACAAACACACGAAAAGATGCTCAACATCGCTCATTATTAGAGAAATGCACATCAAAACCACAATGAGATATCACTTCACACCAGCCAAACAGCCATCATTAAAAAGTCTACAAATAATAAATGCTGAGGAAAGCGTGGAGAAAAGGGAAAGCTCTTGCATTGTTGGTGGGAATGCAAGTTGATACAGCCACTGAGGAAGTTTGGAGATTCCTTAAAAAACTAGGAATGAAACCACTATATGACCCACCAATCCCACTCCGAGGCATACACCCCGAGGAACCCAAAATTGGAAAAGACACATGTATCCCATTGTTCATTGCAGCACTATTTACAATAGCAACTTAGATGTCCATCAACAGATGAATGGATAAAGAAGTTGTGGTACATATGCACAATGGAATATTACTCAGCCATAAAAAGGAATGCATTTGAGTCAGTTCTGATGAGCTGGATGAACCTAGAATCGATCATACAGAGTGAAGTGAGTCAGAAAGAGAAAGACAAATATCATATTCTAACACACATATACAGAATCTAGAAAAATGGTACTGAAGAATTTATTTACAGGGCAGCGATGGAGAAACAGACATAGAGAGTAGACTTATGGACATGGGGAGAGGGGAGGAGAGGGTGAGATGTATAGAAAGAATAACGTGTAAACTTGATAGCCAATGGGAATTTGCTGTATGGCTCAGAAAAGTCAAACAGGGGCTCTGTATTAACCTAGAGGGGTGGGATGAGGAGGGAGGTGGGAGCAAGGTTTGAAAGGGAGGAGGTACATGTATACCTATGGCTGATTCATGTTGAGATTTGACAAAAAACATCAAAATTCTATAAAGCAATTATCCTTCAATAAAAAAATAAATTTAAAAAAAAGTGAGGTCCAATCTATGTTTACAAGGAATAGATGAACAGACACAGGGGAGGATTGGATTTGGTTATGTATGTGTTCACTGATTCATTCATTCAATTATCTAACAACTATGTACTGAGAGACTACTGTATGTCAGGCCCTGTTCTGGCTCCTGGGACCTTAAGAAAGGATGAGAGGAGAATTTAACTTTCTCAGGTTAGCTCTATCAATTGCTGTGGTGCCCCCAAACTCCTCCATATACAGAGTCTGTAAGGCAGTAAAGGAAAGCAGCCTAGAAGCCAGAAGACCTGGTTCTCTCAGCAGTGTTTCTGCCTATTAGCCACAGGATCTTGGGAAAAGCCCTTACCTTGTCAGTTCCTTTAAATAGAAAATTAAGATGAAGACAGTGATTCAGCCTCTGGTTTTCTACAAGGCTATAAGTAATACATGAGAACCTGCTTTTCAATATGGGAGCAGTTTACATATGTGAGGAACTTATATTGTAAAATTTGTAATAAAGACCTTCTTGACAAAAGGACTGTATTTTACAGAAACCTAGAGCTCTCAGGGGAAAATCAAGAGGGAATAATTCCATGTCTGTGCGATTCTCAGCCACCCACACTGGTCAGTGTCGCTCTGCCTTTAGGCTCAGGGGACCAGGAGTCCATTGGTCTCTTAGGTTCAGGGGGGCTACCATCAGCCCAGGTGCACCCTCACTCACACTCCCATCCCCTCTGAGCCCCCAGAGGAGGATCTGGCTGTGGGCCTTTCTCCTGGAGGTACTTGGCTCTTCACAAGAACTAAAGCTCCACCTGAGTTGGAATGTATGAAGCACTCAGGTCTAATCTCAGGTTTAATCCAAGGGATACTAGCTAGATATGTTTTTTTTTTCCTTTTTATGGAAAGTTTAAATAATGAAACTTGAGAAATGAAAAGAACCACAAAGTGAAATCAGGAAAAAAAAAATACTGTAGTATCTCCTCCCAGGATGTTTCTGTTCTCTCTAGGAAATACCCCAAAATGTAGACTTTTCCTTTCTCACTCTGGATTCATCCTTACACATCGTCATTTCTGCCAAGTTAAGTTAGTCAAGATAGTCACCAAAATCTGCTCAGGTTTGAAGTAGGAGAATACTGACCCTCCCCTGACCCCAACCCAACTTCAATGGGGATGTGTCACATTACAAAAATATCCCATCAAAGAGCAGTGTGTACAGTGGGATATACATTGCTGTGGCTATCTTTGGAAAATTCTACCTGCCACATTAGCTTTTTAATGAAAGCAGAAAAGCTCTCATTAAAAACTAATGAATCAGGCTAAAAAATAAAATGCAAGGCAATGAATTATTATAGGCATTACTATTGCAAGAAAACAGCATGCTTACCAAAGCATTCTCCTGGAATATATTTTGACAATAATGACACCAGTGATGCTTCTCACCCTATAAAGTGTCTCTGTATCATGATCTCTAATCCAGCAATGCTGTCAAGCAGGGGTATCCACTTCCCAGGGGGGGAACTGAGGTTCCCAGTAGTAGGTGCCCTGCCCTGTGTCACACACTGGTTAGTGACAGTATCAGTTTGAACCCAAGGCTTCTGACTTCAATTGTGGTGTCCTTTCCACATCTGACCAGCAACTAGATTGAGTGATATTTAGCTCCTGTTTCAGAGAGCACAAAAGCCCTCTGAAATTTTCAGTCTAGTAATCAGGTTCTAGACGTGGCTTTGCCAAAGTTTGAGTTGGAGCAAATCACTTTCCTCTGAGATTCAGTCTCTGCATCACAAATGCAGCGGATTCCACTGGAGGAGTTTAAAGTTCAAAAAAATTTTTTTCTTAAGCAACCACACTGTTTCCCCAAGTGAAACCTTATCAAGATTCCCATTCCATGAAACATCTATTGAAAAGCAAAGCTGCTCTACCCACCAGAGCTAAACATGCAGCAACCTATGCTTTATTCATGAATATACACTCGACACAAATGCATTCATCTGTCCACCACAAAGATCAAACCAGTCAGTCCTAAAGGAATATTCATTGAAAGGACTGATGCTGAAGCTGAAGCTCCACTACTTTGGCCACCTGAAGCGAAGAGCTGTTTCATTGGAAAAGACCCTGATGTTGGGAAAGACTGAGGGAAAGAGGAGAAGGGGGCAACAGAGGATGAGATGACTGGATGGCATCATCAACTCAATGGACATGGGTCTGAGCAAATTCTAGGAGATAGTGAAGGACAGGAAAGCCTGGCGTGCTGCAGTCTCTGTGGTCACAAAGAGTTGGACACGAATGAACAACCGCAGTCCACTACAAGACTTGTGCTGAATGTTCATGGCAGCTGTGTTCATAATACCAAAACCTGGAAACAACCCAAGGGTTCAAGAGTGAAAAGATCAATAAATTGTGGTGTAGTCACACAACAGAATTCCACACAGCCATGAAAAAGGACAGGCTACTTCCGCCTGCAAACACATGGATAAAGCTCTCAGATATAATTTTTAGTGAAAGAAGCCAGACATGAAAGAGCATACACTTTGTAATTTCATTTATTTAAAGGCTTAAAATGGGCAAAATCAGAATGGTGGTTACCTGTGGGGAGGATGTTGTTCTGACTGGGAAGGACAGCATAGAGCCTGCCCAGGGGTACAAAAAGTGTTCTTTACCTTGATCTGAGTAGCAGCTACACAGATGTATACATATATAAAAATTCACCAAGCTTTATCATTGAAATTCCTATATCTTATGTCATGTAAGTTGTACCTCAAAAAAAAAAAAGGTTAAAAACTGGAGTTCCTATGGCTGAAGTAAACAGAGGGTTTTGAAGATCCATTAGCTAAGGCTTTACCCCATTACTTCCATCCACCCACCTCTTCGGGGACCCTAAGGGACCACAGGACACAGTATTAAAGACCACCAGACTCGACCATCTCTAAGGAAAGAGCAGATCCAACAGATTCACTCTGAGAATTCAGCTTTAGTCACTTTACCTCAACATCACCTTACGGCTGACAGCTGCTTCAAACACCCAACTTTTCATTTGCTGTTCTTACCCTTGTTCTCATCACCTTCTTCCCCACCCTGCCATGCCCAAAGCCCATGTGTTGTTCCCAGGACCAAAGCTCCCTGTTCACCCTCCCTAAGCATTACTGAGTGAGTGAGGTTGTTCAGTCGTGTCCAACTCTTTGCGACCCCGTGGACTGTAGCTTACCAGGCTTCTCTGTCCATGGGATTCTCTAGGCAAGAATACTGGAGTGGGTTACCATTTCCTTCTCCAGGGGATCTTCCCAACCCAGGGATCGAACCTGGGTCTCCCGCATTGGAGGCAGATGCTTTGACCTCTGAGCCACCAGGGAAGCCCTACTACCTCCTTCCAACTTCTTAAGAAGGCCCCTGCAAGCTTCCCTCCTGGTGGTAAGCATAAGCTCTCAGGTCCATCCACTGAGGTTCAAGTCCTGGCTCCTCTATTTGCAGCTTCTTGTGCTATGAGGTTGTTAATTGTACAGACCTCGCTGAATTGTTAGGAGAATGAATGGAAGATAATACATGGAGAAGACTTAGTACAGTGTCTAATCCATCCTGGGTGCTCAGTAAGTGTTAGCTATTGTTCTGATTATTATCTGTTCTTCAGTTCTGTCCTACCCCACTCCAGTACTCTTGCCTGGAAAATCCCATGGATGGAGGAGCCTGGTGGGCTGCAGTCCATGGGGTCATGAAGAGTCAGACACAACTGAGCGACTTCACTTTCACTTTTCACTTTCATACATTGGAGAAGGAAATGGCAACCCACTCCAGTGTTCTTGCCTAGAGAGTCCCAGGGATGGGGGAGCCTGGTGGGCTGCCGTCTATGGGGTTGCACAGAGTCGGACATGACTGAAGTGACTCAGCAGCAGCAGCAGTAGCAGCAGCAGCAGCAGCAGTTCTGTCCTTGGTTGCTCATGGCTAGAGAATATGTAGCTTTTAAAAACCAAAATAATCTTGTAAAATGCTTAACCACATGCTTTGTTGAACTTCATCCTCACATCCTAGCCTTCTTCTGAGTAGACTGAGGTTAAGTTTCCAGAGTCACACAGCTGATCAATCAATGATGGAGTCAAAACTCTAACCCAGACTGTCCTGACCCCAAAGCCCATCACAGTCTGAGCTCTTGGCTACTCGTTCAGTGAACCACATAACAGAATTGACAGAGAAGGTACCCAATCCTAAGAGACTGTATACTGGAGCCACAAGTGTGATAGAGTTTGGAACCAAACAAATCCAGGTTCTAGTCCTGGGTTGTGTGGTTTACTAGTTGTGTGAATTTGCACTAATTATTTAGTTTCTCCCAGCCTCAATGAGCTCATCTGTAAACTGAGACACAGTAGTGAAATACATTAAAGGAGCTTCCTAATTGTAGCCAAAAGGAAAGAAAAGTTAACCCTGGGGATTTCCAGCATCATGGGATACTGAGGAGGAGTGATTTGGGGAAGGGACCTCATACTTCACTCATGTTTGTTCAGTTCAGAACAGAACCCCTTATCCAGGGACAACCCCTTCTAAGATTAGGGAGTTTTTTAAAGATCAAATGATACTAAAGTACAAAATGTTAAATTTGTCTGTGGTTCTGGTCTCTCTTCCCTTGTCAGTTTTAAAAAACAGTTGCTAAAAACTAACCTCCCCTCTCAGCCTATCTTCCTCTTCTTGTTTCTAAGTCAAAGACTATATTAGAATGCAAGTCAGTTTTAGTTTTCAAATAGCCCATCTTTCAAATTCTCTGTTTCTTATCAGTCATGACGTTACTTTCTCTCCCTACCTCATTCTGGACAGCTATGCCTTAAGTGAGAGGAATTAGGGTTATATCCTAGACCTCGAAAGTTTGGATCCCAGGTTGCTCTGAGAAACAAGTGGTTGGAACAGTGACTCAGAGTCAGAAGGGAAGGATTTGGCAATAAATGTGGGTTTAAATGGTCTGATATCCATACACACTCACTTCATAAACTTTCACCACCCCGAAGAGGACACTGGGGCAATCATGCTCTCTCTCTCACCTCCACACATATTACTGAGGGTGCAATTCCTCCTGTTGACAGCCCCCTCTTCTTTCCCCTGCAGCATTGCCTCTGGTGGCCAATGAATCAAGATTGCACCTCTCCAGGCCTGAAAGAACATCATCATGTGAATTGAGCATATTCAAGCAACTGGGGACAGTCCAGTCTACCTGGAAGGGGAATTTGGCCATCAGAATTGAGTCTTTAAAAGGTTGATACTCAGTGTCTCAAATTATACTCGGTTTATTAAGGAGCCCAGTTTGCAGGGTATCAAACACAAATTTATCTCCAATTGTGTACTCTCAAATCCTCTTTAACAATGCTTAACATCATTTTGGTCCAATTCTATTTAATTCTAGTTATTATAGATTATTCAGTCCCATTTTGTTTCCATATACCTGTAGAACTGAATGTTTTTGCTGATCACAGAGTTATAACGATCAAATAGTGAGAAGTAAACCTCCCAAAGGATCTAGAAACCTGGAAAAAGAAAACAGGAAGGTTAGAACGGGAGGCTAAGAAGTGACAAGGATTTCCAAAAGGAGTTCAGTTAGTGTTGTCATCCTGGGCGACAAGCAGTCCTGACAGCAGAACCTAGGCAGGCACTGGTTAGGGGCACCCTTCCTGTCCTGGGGTATGAATCCCAACTATGCCATTTGGATAAGTTAATTTCCCTTGGACTCAGTTTCCATATTTGGGATGCTGTGGGAATTAAAGAGGCATCACAACTGCAGCGTCTGGTACAGAGAGGGATTTCAACAAGTACTAACCACCATTACTATTTGTGCCCTGAAATTTCTGAATAATTAATTGTGACTGTGAACTCTTGAATGAGTCTGTTATTGCAATTTACACGAGAAAGTGCTTTATGGTCTAAAAGCACATCTTTGCAATACAAACTGAAACGTGTCACTATCTCCCATCAAATTGGAAAATAATACTGCCCAGTGTTAGTGAGAATGTGGCGAAGTAGACGTGGCTTTGCTGTTGATGGGAATGTAACTGAGAAGTGCTATTTGACAATATGTACCAGCTCCCTTGAACATCCACACTGGGACCAAGCAGGATGGGGAGAAAACTAATGTAGTGGCAAAGAGTTGAGCAGAGATGGGAGTAGGATGTCTGTTAGAGGCAAAATGCAGAAGCTAGGATGAATCCATGGAATTCACAGATCTTTAAAGAGTCCCAGACATTCCAAGGAGCAGATGTAAAATGTGTGGTCCAGCAAATCAAGTCTCACAGGATTGTTGCTTGGATGTTAGGAAAAATGCTAATCTCTTAAGACTGGAAACATACAAAAAATACATCTCTAGCTGCCAATTGCATGTCCCCACTCAGAGATCTCACAGTCATCTTCTCCTCAGCACACCCAGGTTGGACCAACTGATCACACTCCCCAAACTATTTGTCTTCCAGCAGTCCAGTCTCAACAAGCAACATAAAAGATACCACAACTTGGTGGTTGTTCCAGCCCCAGTCTGAGTGGTCATCCCTGAATTCCATTTTCCCTTCACCAGTGAAGCACCTCCCCAAAATCCTACATCCATTCATTCAACAGATCTGGTTTATTCTCCTTCCAAAATATATCCTGAATTCAGTGACTTCTCTCAGTCTCCTCTGCTACCATTTGATCTGCTGCTGCTGCTAAGTCGCTTCAGTCATGTCCGACTCTGTGCAACCCCATAGACGGCAGCCCACCAGGCTCCTCTGTCCCTGGGATTCTCCAGGCAAGAATACTGGAGTGGTTGCCATTTCCTTCTCCAATGCATGAAAGTGAAAAGTGAAAGTGAAGTCGCTCAGTCGTTTCTGACCCTTAGCGACCACATGGACTGCAGCCCTCCACCCATGGGATTTTCCAGGCAACAGTACTGGAATGGGGTGCCATTGCCTTCTCCATTTGATCTAGACCACCATTATTTTTCACCTGTACAAGCCTCATTGATTATCTTACTTCTACTCTTAATCCCTCTAAGTCATTCTCCAGTAACAGTCTGAATATTCTTTTAAAAAGATAAACCAGATTGAGTCACTGGATCAACCAGATGAAAACTCATCAATTTCATGCTGTCAATCTCTTCATCTTTGTCTACCATCCACCTTTCCTTCACCCACTACCCTGCAGACACACAGACCTACTTTCTCCCTGTGAACTCCACACACTCATGGCCTTTCCCCTTTGCTCTTCCCTTGGCCTAGGAAACTCCATTGTTAGCTCTTCTCAACCTTCAGATCTTTCCTCAGAGATCTTCCCTTGATAGGCCACCCAAAGAGCCCCTCTAGTCACTATCACAATACCTGTTCAATTTCATTCACAGCAGTAATCTCCAGCTGAAATTCTTTTATTTGTTGACTTGTACACTGCTTGTGTTCCCTACCACCTCATACCACCAGAATGTGAGCTCCGTGAAGGTAGACACCTGCTTATCTCATTCATTGTTTATCCTCAGCATCCAGGGCATGGAAAGTACTCAATAATTAGTGGGAACAAATTAGTGAATAAATATAAAATCTGGGTCAAACAAGTCCATGGTGCCTCCCCCTCTAGGGTCCTCTGGCCATTGATGACTTCAAGGTTGGTGGCAGGAGAAGAGGGCAGAGAAGTGGAAGAAGAACAGGCCACCAGTTCTGATGGAGAGACAAAGATGAGTGCTTCTTGTTTAACCAAGGGAAAAGCCACAGGAGAGCTCAAGATTTGGTCCAGGCTTTCACAGCAAGTTGACAGCAGGAGGAGAAGCTAGTTTCTGCCCCTTGGCACTTGTCCAGGTGATTGCTCCAGAGAGTCTTGTCACTATCTCTACTGGGCCATTTCACAATGGTGTAAAGTGGATGAGAAGCAACTCCATCCCAGAGGAAATTCTCTTGGGACATCTGGTCATGAGGTATGTAGGAAGTTGATTAATGAATAAGCATTAAGATGATGAAATGCTAAAACATCACTGCCTGGTATGCAGCACAACAGAGATCCCTTAACTTAGTATTGAAGACACACCACTCTTTAGCCTCTTTCCAGATCTGAAGTCTCTTTTGACCTCAATTTCCGCAAAAATGGGAAATACAATGAGAAGCAAATAATCAGCAAAGTCCCTTTCAGCCCTGATATACAGAGAGAGAGTTATAGAGATACAGATATAGATAGGCTGTGCCGGGTCTTTGTTGCTACATGAGGGCTTTCTCTGGTTACAGAGAGCAGGGGCTCCTCTCTAGCTGCAATGCACTGACTTCTCACTGGGGTGGCCTCTCTTGTTGTGGAGCACAGGCTCTAAAGCATGCTGGCTTCAGTAGCTGTGGCACGTGGGCTCAGTAGTTGTGGTGCATGGGCTTAGTTTCTCTGCAGCATGTGAGATCTTCCTGGACCCGTGTCCCCTGCATTAGCAGGCATATTCTTAACTTCTGGACCACCAGGGAACCCCAAACCCTGATATTTTAGAATGCTCCTCTTAGACATGAGTTCCTTCCCTAAGCCAAATTGATGTACTTACTATCCTTCCTGTCCCCTACCTATGTATGTGTGCATGCTACATCCCTTTGGTCATATCCAACTCTTTGTGACTTGAGGCACTGTAGCCTGTCAGGCTCCTCTGGGATTCTTCTGGCAAGAATACTGGAGTGGGTTGCCATGCCCTCCTCCAGGGGATCTTCCCAACCCAGGGATCAAACCCATGTCTCTTATATCTCCTGCATTGGCAGACAGGTTCTTTATCACTAGCCTCATCTTGGAAGCCCCACCTACACATAAACCTAAAAACATTTGCTTTTGTTTGTACTACCCCTCTATTAATAATTCTGTCATGTCCTCTCTGCTCTCTGAAATACTGTATAAGCCTCAATAATCAATGGAATTTCTACTTCCACTCTTCTTCCTTATTTGTCCTAACTGAAAATATTATCCTTTTATAAACAATCAGGCATTTATTGTCTAATCCAGGAGTTGGTAAACAGCAGCCTGCAGACCAAATCCAGGTCAAATCTGCTTGTTTTGTAAATATAGTTTTACTGGAACACAGCCATGCAGTTCATTTGCATGTTGTTTATGGCTGCTCCTGCTGCACTGCAAGACAAGATTAAGTAGTTATAACAGAAACAGTTACAACTGGATTTAGACAAGGCATAGGAACAAGAGACCAAATTGCCAACATCGGTTGGATCATAGAAAAAGCAAGAGAGTTCCAGAAAAACAACTACTTCTGCTTTATTGACTATGCCAAAGCCTTTGACTGTGTGGATCACAACAAACTGTGGAAAATTCTGAAAGAGGGGAATACCAGACCACCTTACCTTCCTCCTGAGAAACCTGTATGCAGGTAAGAAGCAACAGTGAGAAGCAACAGTTAGAACCGGACATGGAAAAACAGACTGGTTCCAAACTGAGAAAGGAGTACACCAAGGCCATATATTGTCACCTTGCTTATTTAATTTCTATGCAGAGTACATCATGTGAAATGCCAGGCTGGACGAAGCACAAGCTGGAATCAAGATTGCTGGGACAAATATAAATAACCTCAGATATGCAGATGACAACACCCTTATGACAGAAAGTGAGGAGAAACTAAACAGCCTCTTGATTAAAGTGAAAGAGGAGAGTGAAAAACCTGGGTTAAAACTCAACATTCAAAAACCTAAGATCATGCATCCAGTCCCATTACTTCATGGCAGATAGATGGGGAAACAATGGAAACAGTAACAGACTTTATTTTCTTAGGCTCCAAGATCATTGCAGATGTTAATTGCAGCCATAAAATTAAAAAGTGCTTGCTCCTTGGAAGAAAAGCTATGACCAACCTAGACAGCATATTAAAAAGCAGAGACATTACTTTGCCAACAAAGTCCCATCTAGTCAAAGCTGTGGTTTTTTCAGTAGTCATGTATGGATGTGAAAGTTGGACCATAAGGAAAACTGAGCGCTGAAGAATTGGTGCTTTTGAATTGCGATGTTGGAGAAGACTCTTGAGAGTCCCTTGGACTGCAAGGAGATTAAACCAGTCCATCCTAAAGGAAATCAGTCCTGGATATTCATTAGAAAGACTGATGCTGAAGCTCAAGCTTAAACTCTAATACTTTGGCCACCTGATGTGAAGAACTGACTCATTTGAAAAGACCCTGATGCTGGGAAAGATTGAAGGCAGGAGGAGAAGGGGACAACAGAGATGAAATGGTTGGATGCCATCACTGACTCAATGGACATAAGTTTGAGCAAGCTTCAGGAGTTGGTAATGGACAGTGAAGCCTGGCATGCTTGAGTCCAAGGGGTCACAAAGAGCTGGACATGACTGAATGACTGAACTGAACTGTACTAGAATGGGTAGCCTATCCCTTCTCCAGCATATCTTCCCAACCCAGGAATCAAACTGGGATCTCCTGCATTGCAGGTGGATTCTTTACCAGGGAAGCCCTGAACTGAACGGAAACAATATGGCCCACAAAGCCTGAATGTTTACTGTCTGGCCCATTACAAAAACAAGTTTGCCAATTTATGGCTAATCTGTGCTTCTCAAACTTGAGTACACAAAGATCCAGAATGGGATCTATACATAAGATATCCAACAAAGCCACTGGGTCAACACAGGGTATCTTGTTGAAGCACAGATTTTACTAGAAGACTAGGGAGAAAAAATGGAATGTAAATGTAGAATATTAATGTAGATGTAAATGTGGATATTAAAGCAAAACATATTTATATTAAGAAGTGGATTCCAGCATATGCATGAAACATTATGTAAAATCCCAAGTGTGACCAAAGCTTGGGAAGGGCTGCTTCACATTATTGCTGCTCCTCTACTATTACAAATATTTTGCTATAAAATTTTGGGAAATACCTATCCATGCCATTTAATTTGAAGTGAAAGTACATAAATCTTATAGGGCTTTGTATCCTCACCACTTCTGACACAGTGCGTGATTATACGAACTCCAGAAGGTCTAGGGTCATTTATCAAGATAAATCCTAAAAGGTCCTCACCTATCAGGATGGCTAATGGGGTCCTGCCTGTTGGCAGAGGAAGGAGCCAGAGAACTTAACCAGCAGTGGTCTCTTTCACTGTGGAGGAGCAGGGCAAGGGGCTTATTAGTGCTGCGACTGTCTCTCTGGCAACAAAATGTCTGATAGCATTCTGTTACCTTAACAATATCTGCAATAGTACCATTTGTCAGGGCTTCCCAGCTGGCTCAGTGGTAAGGAATCCACCTGCCGATGCAGGTGACACGGGATGCCACCCCTGGACTGGGAAGATCCCACATGCCAGGAAACAAGCCCGCATGCCGCAGCTACTGTGCTCTAAAGGCCGGAAGCTACAACTCCTGAAGCCTGGGCACCCTAGGGCCAGTGTTCGGCAACCAGAGAAGCCACACAGCGAGAAGCCTTCACACCACCGCAAGCGAGTACCCCTGCTCACCACCGCCAGAGAAGAGCCCACGCAGCGGGGAAGCACAGCCAAAAATAAATAAATAAATAAATGATTTAAAAAAAAACCACCATCACCAACTCAAACCACTAATTAGTTCCTTCCTGAACTGAAGGTACAACCTATCTTCGAAGTAAGTGAGAGATGACCTAGTTGGTTTTTATTTATATCTGCCTTTCCTTTCCCTATTTATTTATTTTGGAAGAGAAAAAAGGAGAGGAGATACTAGAAATTTTACTCCATCCCTGGCGGCTGACACCACCACCGGGCGTCCCGCCAACCATTCCCCTCACCTCAAAGCATCTCCCTCTGACTTCTGAGATCAGAAGGACCCCTACTGGATAAAGACGCTCTCTATGCTAATATGGGAATTTCTCCAACACATATTAAGTGCAAAAAATGTGCAGAAAAATGTGTGAGTGTACGACATTTTGTGCAGCAGAGGGGAAAACAAGCCTAGTTATCCATTGTTTTCTATATGTGCATAAAGAAACTCTGAAAGTTTACGTACAGAAACTAACAATAGTTTGTTGCTGAATGTTGTTGCTTATGTTCCTTTTGTTTTTTGAAGACAGATGTTCCTAGGAAAGGATAACACATTAAGTTATCCTGGTAAGAATCGGGAGATGGTTTTGGCTCTGGGCGTTGGGGTAGAAGTCATGTCCCAAACTCCTGTCAAGGCGGGAAGATCTAAGGACAACCCCAGTTCTGCCACTGACCTGCCAGACAAATTACTTTCCATTCCTGCACCTTCAGTTATCTTTCTTGTAATGTGAAAGTTGAGAGCTGGGCAATCCCCAGGAGTGTTTGCAGTTGTAAGATTCCACAGTTCAAGGCAGCATAACTAAAGGAAAGATTAAGGTCATGACCACGTGGATAGACCTCAAAAACATAAACCAAACTGGAAAAGGTTAGTTGCAGAATGACATGGACTGTACAACACCTCTCTAACTTTCTAATTTAATTTTTTCAAGTAAGTAACATAGTCCATTCACACTGCTCAAAAATCTTTAAAGAATCATTTAATATCTTCCTTCCCATCTCCCACCCCTCTGTCCTCCCACATGCAAAACTGTTATTAGTTTCTGTATGTAAGCTTTCAGAGTTTCCTTATGCAAATTTTATCTCTCTTAAAAGATAATACGAAGCAAGCATGCTGTACTGTGCTTAGTTGCTCAGTCATGTTTGACTCTTTGCGGCCCCATGGACTGTAAGTTGCCTGCCAGGTTCCTCTGTCCATGGGGATTCTCCAGACAAGAATACTGGAGTGGGCTGCCATGCCCTCCTCCAGAGGATCTTTCCAACCCAGGGATCGAACCCAGGTCTCCCTCATTGTGGGCAGATTCTTTACCATCTGAGCCACCAGGGAAGCCCAAGAATACTGGATTGGGTAGCCTATCCCTTCTCCAGGGGAACTTCCTGACCCAGGAATTGAACTGGGGTCTCCTGCATTGCAGACAGATTCTTTACCAGCTGAGCCACCCAGGAAGCCCAGGAAGCAAATGTGGCAAAGAGGAAATAAAAGAGGAAGGAAGGAAAAGAAAAGAAAAAGAGAAGAAACTTTAAAATCAATGAACCTGAACTTGAATCTCAGCCCCACCTCAACCCCAAGCTCTCTTTCTCAACTTCAGTATCTGTGTGATACAGATAATGCCTACCTGGCAGAGTGAGAACTAATGTAATAACTAAAGATAAGCCATGTGAAACCATTATTAGCACATAACTGTGGCTCAACAGCCTAGAGGAGGGCATGGCAACCCACTCCAGTATTCTTGCTTGGAGAATCCCTTGAACAGAGGAGCCTGGCTTGCAAAGAGTAGGACACAACTGAAGCAACTTAGTGTGTGTGTGTGTGTGTGTGTGTGTGTGTGTGGCTCAACAGTCATAATTCTTAACACTGATTTGCTTATTTTATTCAAATATAAACAATACTTCAAGTCAAAGAAAATTCCAGTAGCTGTTGTCAGCTCCACTACTTCTTTTTCCCTTGGGTTTCCCAAGGAGTCTTCTTGATGACACCATAGCAACAGTTTCAATCCCTGTAGCACCTTTTCCAAATGTCCTGCTTAGAGTTGCCTCTGTCTGAACAAACGACTTGTATGACTGGGTGAAAGAAGCTAGGGTGTGGTCAGGGGCAGAGGGGGGAGTTTCCTCTGTGTCACAACCTCTGTTCCCGAGAGTTCTGACCTCTACTAACACCCAGTGAGACTCTGGCTTCCCACTGTGTAGCAACTAAAAAGTCCAAGTCCAACACATACTTTCTTCTCTGGGAGCAAACCATGGGCAAGAATCTCCACCCTGACTCTGCCCATCCCTCTGCAGGATAACATGTGGGAGAATTACAACCATGCTTTACCTGAAACCTATAACCACTGTGGCCTCAGAAGTGGCCATTTCCTCCCTTGGGCCTGAGTCTGTGTTACATCAACAGGCAGCAAACTGCACACACTCCCCAAGACAGCACTGCTTCAGCCTCTTACCGCCTCACTCTCTCAAAGAGAAACAGGAAATATTTGCCTTTGCTGTAAATTCCTTTTTTCAGAACAGAGGAGATTAGAGTAGTCAAATTTTGTTTTGTTGGGGGCAAATTATGCTCAGAGATTGAGACTGTCTCTGTCAATATTTAACACAGGTTCACTGCAGGAATTATAATTTCACAAGCAAATAACATAGGAAAATATCTCTCAATAAACTAGTAAAGAAATAATGTAGCTCAGCTGGTAAAGAATCTTCCTGCAATGCAGGAAACCCTGGTTTGATCCCTGGGTTGGGAAGAACCCCTGGAGGAGGGCATGGCAACCCACTCCAGTATTCTTGCCTGGAGAATCTCCATGCACAGAGGATCCTGGCAGGCAACATACAGTCCATGGGGTCATGAAGAGTCGGATACAATGGAGCAACTAAGCACTCACAAACTAATAATATGTTAATCACACTTTTGTTCCAGGTAAGATGAGATGAAAGGAATAAAGTACCAATTTAGTTGAGGTGTGCCTTTCTGCACGAGTTGGTTCCTGGGAAAGTCAGATTAATCAACCGAGAGTCTGACACCCAGCTCCCAGCAAAACGTAAGTCCCCTGTTGCTGGAGCAGGTTGCTAGGGAATCAAGATGCCAGTGTTGACAGACAAGATGATCCCCCATGCAAGGAGCTGCACTGCTTTTCCCCTGTCCTTACCCCATTACCCACACAGGACCTAACGCCCCAAGATCTAGCTGTTTAGGTCAGTGAAGGGTTGCCTTGCCCAGACCAAAACTTTCAGATTGTCCCCATAAACTCTGAGTGTTTATAGTCTAAATGTCTCCCCTCACCATAGATGATTCTTCATATTATTGCAAAGCCCCCAGGCACCCCTGGACAGCTGAGCTGCTGAGGGCTTATGGGCAACCATAGATGTCAAGAGATGTCTTGATGTAGCTTCTTCATATCAAAATGACTTTCTTATAAAGACAATTTCATTCTTCAACCAAAACAACTTCACTCTTAAAAACAATTTCATTTTGGTCATAGCAAGTGGATTTGACATCATATCAAACCACCACATAACAACTGAGCATATTCCTTCCTACATCTCTGGATTATTTCCAGAGTTGAACTGCTTTCTATTCTTTTTCATTATTTTGACCCTAAAACATCACAAAAATAGAAAGAAAAGAAAAGAGGAAAAGGAGGATGGCAAAGATACAGAAATAAAAAGGCTTGAAACAGACAGCATCATAGCAACATAACTTACTGGACTCTTTATGGAGGAAGATCCAGAAATGAAATAAAGGTCTGTGTCACCAGGTCCCTGATTCATGGCCGAACCCACTATAGAAACCAATGAGAGAACGCAGAGCCAGTGCTACTAGCTGGGTGAGCTGAAGTCATGCCTGCTCTAATAACATCTGGAAGCTTCACCAAGTCAGCAAAGAACACATCCTTCAAATATTGGTAGCAATGAACCAATAACAACCCATCAATCAACTAATTAAAGTCACGGGGAAACATATTATGATTATTCATGGCAGGTGAAGATTACTTTCTCCTTGGCAGAACAGATCAGAATCAGAAAGGAAACTGCAAGACACATAAGCTTAACTTTCTGGAACTTGTAAGTATTTCTTTCTTCTTTTAGGGACCTGGATTCCATGAAGCCAACATCCTCTTCCTGTCACATCCCTTGCAGGACTGCCAACACATTTACTGCCAATGCCTCAAGTCTCTTCCCTTTATCCAACATTCTCCTTCGCTGGCCTCATTTCCCATATCTCTTCACTGAGAGACAACTACTTGCTCTGAGAAGCCAATCCTTCCAAAATGATAATGGATGCAGTGGTAGACAGAAAAATAACCCTCCAAATATATTCACGACTCAATCCCCAGGATCTTTCAGTCTTTCAACGGGATTTCATGAATAGCATTAAAGTTAAGGACCTTGAGATGGGAGGAGTATCCTGCATTATCTGGGTGAACTTAACAATCTAATTACATTTGCCTGCAATGCAGGAGACCCAGGTTCAATCCCTGGGTCAGGAAGATCCCCTGGAGAAGGGAGTGGCAACCCACTCCAGTGATCTTGCCTGGAGAATTCCATAGACAGAGGAGCCTGGTGGGCTACAGAGTCAAATACACAAAGTCAGACATGACTGAGTGACTAAACACTTACAGGTAGAGAACCTTTCTGTACTGGGTCAGAGAAATGAGAGGGAAGAAGAATAGTTGCTAACTTTGAAGATGGAAGAAGTGGACACAAGTCAAGGAATGTAAGTGGCTTCTAGAAGCTGAGAATGACCCTCAATGACAATGAGCAAAGAAACAGCATCTCAGTCCTATAACCACAAGGAATTGAATTTTGCAAACAATTCAAGTGTGGAAGGAAACAGATCCTTCCCTAGAACCTCCAGTAATGAACACAGCCCTGCTGATAACTTGATTTTACCCTGCTGAGACACACAGCAAAAGTTTTACCTACAAAACTGGAAGGTAATAAATTGATGTGGTTTAAACCGTTATATTTGTGGAATTTTGCTTTTTTAGCAATAGAAAACTAGTAAAGATGCTAATATGAGACCCTGTTGGCAAGGCTTTCAGTTAGTTTGCTTGCTGAAGCAACTATTATGGTACCAGATTAAAAAATCTCACATATATTTTATTTATTTTTAATATAAATTTATTTTAATTGGAGGCTAATTACTTTACAGTATTGTATTGGTTTTGCCATACATTGACATGAATCTGCCACGGGTGTACACAGTATACTAACAATCCTGAACTCCTCTCCTACCTCCCTCCCCATACCATCCTCTGGGTCATCCCAGTGCATCAGCCCCAACCAAGCATCCTGTATCCTGCATCAAACCTGGACTGGCGATTCGTTTCTTTTATGATATTATACATGTTTCAATGCCATTCTCCCAGATCATCCCACCCTCTCCCTCTCCCACAGAGTCCAAAAGACTGTTCTATACATCTGTGTCTCTTTTGCTGTCTTGCATACAGGGTTATCGTTACCATCTTTCTAAATTACATATATATGTGTTAGTATACTGTATTGGTGTTTTTCTTTCTGGCTTGCTTCATTCTGTATAATAGGCTCCAGTTTCATCCACCTCATTAGAACTGATTCAAATGTATTCTTTTTAATGGCTGAGTAATACTCCATTGTGTATATGTACCACAGCTTTCTTATCCATTCATGTGCTGATGGACATCTAGATTGCTTCCATGTCCTGGCTATTATAAACAGTGCTGCAATGAACATTGGGGTACACGAGTCTCTTTCAATTCTGGTTTCCTTGGTGTGTATGCCCAGCAGTGGCATTGCTGGGTCATAAGGCAGTTCTATTTCCAGTTTTTAAAGTAATCTCCACACTGTTTTCCATAGTGGCTGTACTAGTTTGCATTCCCACCAATAATGTAAGAGGGAGAAAATCTCACATATATTTTAGAACAGGCAGATTGCTTTACGACTCGTGGCTAAAGTGTCATCCACTTTGTTCATTCACCTATTCCATTACGGAATGCCAACTATGTGTCAGTATACAGTTCCCTATACATATGGCTCCCTCAAGATTATATCTGCTATACAAGCATTTTTTTTTTTTTTGCTTTTGGCTTATTGCATTTAGCATAATGTCCATAAGGTTCACTCTTATTGTAACAAGTATAAGAATTCCCTTCCTTTTCAAGTCTGAATAATATTCCATTGTATTTATATACCACATTTTGTTTATCCACTCAACCAATTGGGTTGCTTCCACTTCATAGCTATTGTGAATAATGCTGCTATGAACATGGATATACAAATATCTCTTCAAGATCCCACTTTCACTTCCTCTGGTTATAGACCAAAGGAGCTAGAATTGGAACACAATTCACTCTGACTCTGATGTTCATTTTCTTTCCAGGGTGCCACACAGCCTGGGGTGAAGTTATGGCTTTCTGTGCTGTAACTAACCAGATACGTGAAGTTTTTTGCTCTCGGTCCACTCTACACAGAGCTAGTTTTATTTTACAATTTTTCAGTGATTCAAATACAACCAGATATTCTGCACTTAGAATAAAACTCTAACTCCTTGGCCCTATATGATCTGGCCCTTATCCTCAGTCTAACCTGATTTCCAACCACTTGATACACTTTAGCCATGCTGGCTCTGTTTCTGTTCTTCAAACATAAACACTTCCTACCTCAGGGCCTTTGCATTTGCTGCACATTCTCCCTGGGATTTTGTATAACTGGCTCCTTCCTATCTATCATTCAGGTCTCAACTCTAATGTGACCTCTTCAAAGAGACCTCCCCCCACCACACTTTACAAAGTAGCACCTCCTAGCACCATCTGGCACATTGTTCTCATTTGTATTCTTCATAATGATCTAAAATTTGTTTTGTTGTTGTTGTTGTTTTCTAGTTTATTATCTATCCCCCTCACAAGAATGTATTTTCCATATAGAGATCTCATCTGTCTTGTTCCTCCAGTATCCCCAGAGCATAAAGCCATACCTGGCACATAATAGATGCTTATCAAATATTTGTTGAATAAAGGAAGTATCAAATACTTGGTGAATAGAGGAACTTCATTGCAGTTTATCATATCAAAAAAAAAATGGAAACAGTGACCTAAATCAAACAGATCTTATAATCTATCACCTAGTACAACTCACCTGAGGCTTCCCTGGTAGCTCAGACAATAAGAAATCTGCCTGCAATGCAGGGGACCCAGGTTCAATTCCTGGGTTGGGAAGATCACCTGGAGAAGAAAGCAGCAACCCACTCCAGTATTCTTGCCTGGAAAATCCCATGAACAGAGGAGCCTGGAGGGTTAGAGTCCATGGGATCACAAAGAGTTGGACAGGACTGAGCAACTGATGTCATCATGTCACAGATCACTTAGAGAATGAGAGGTTATTGTTGATACTTATACTACATCTGTAGGCAAAACCAGGATTGCATGCCCAGTCTACCTCAATCGTTTATTCCAACCCTCTCAATTTGCTGATGAGGACATTTACAAGACCCAGAGAGGGAAAGCGACACAGTGAAGACTGCACAGCAAATTAGGGGAAGAGGTGGAAAAAGTCTCAGCTACTGACACTCACGCTAGGACCCTCTATTCCTCACCACTTGGTTGCTCTGAGGCTCAGCAAAACATGCCCAAGTTTGTCACTGTGCCCTCACAGGACTCTGGGGAAAAAAAGAGAGCTCATTTTTCTGTCCCAAGAAGCATGTGGTTTGGAGCTCTTCTTTTTCTCTTATTTTTTCTTCCCTCTTTTTGTGGTCATATATGGGCTGGCTAGAGGGGAAGCACTTAGGTATAGTGGGGTTTCACTGCTGTTCCATTACATAAGTGAAAGCCCTACCAAGGGGAGAACGAAATGCAAAGCAGGGCCATCTGACCAGCTCCTTGGCTGGTCCCAGGACTGCTGGGGTCACCCCAGGGCTTGGTTCCAGGAAATGCTCATTTCAGTACATTCCTCATCCAATTATTTCTGGAGCATCTTCTGGGTCCCAGGCACTAAGCTATACATGTGGTGAATAAGAATGGATAAGAAAGACATGATCACTGCCCTCGGGGAGAGCCCATTATGAAAAAGAGTGAGGGTTGGATAATAAACACACATACAGATAAATTAATTATAGAAATGGTTAGTTCTCAAAAGGAAATACTGATGAACAGTAATAATAGTTGACATCTCTTTAAGTCATCTTTGTCTATACCACTTTGTGAGATAAATATTATAATGATTGTCATCTCATAGACGTGGAAACAGAAGCACCAGAGCACACAGCTGGTATATGT